>JARHVA010000297.1:2922500-3167500 GCA_037957365.1 Torreya grandis | reverse complement strand
ATTAGATAAGATTTAGAGTTTCACTTGCCTGATAAAAAATTATCCCTCCCACTGCTTGATTCCCCCTAGCTCTTCCTTCAACTTCCAATAATCCTCCTCTTCTCTAAAGGCCAAACACCTATTTTTTTCTCTTAGACTTCCTTTAGCATCATAATTTTAATCCTAACACAAGGAGGAGATAGGTGGAAAATTAAATTTTCTTAGGTGGGATAAGATGCCAACCTTTCTACACACTCAAAGACATAAATAGAAATGACTAACTACCAAATTCCTCTCTCTTTACCTTAAGGCACTGTAACCATAACCAACAACACCTTGGTATTTTTATTGGACTATAATAATGCACATTAATAGGGGTCACATCATAATTATGTGGTTAATAAGAAGTTCTATGGGGTAATTTAAAGTCAAACAATCAATTGTTGGCCATGGTTTTGACCCACATCCAATAATTAGCTCACACCCACACCCACACACATATATAGAGAGAGACACACAAGCACACACATATATAAATTTTACATCAAAATAATTATGTTTTTCATAAATAAAATGGAATATTTTAAGGAGGTACCCAAATGGTATTATAAGGTATAATTGGTCTAGAGTTAATGATGGCTCTCAGTCCAAACTACAATCATCTCAATTGGTCTTGTTATGATTTCTCAAACATGAATAAGTGATGAAACAATGTAATCATAGGTTATAAAAAAAATGGGGGTTCAACAAAATTTTAATTAAGGGTTATGACTTGCAAATAATAATTTTCATGAAACAAAAAGACAAAACCACATAATAAACTATGGTAAGCACCAATAAATCATATAAGATCATCCTTAGCAAGGTTCTAAACATTTGAACCCTTTTTGAAAACCCAATTCTCAAATTCTTATCATTTTATTTATGAATCCCAATATGAGCATTTTAGCTTACACAACTAGCTATACATTGATGATAACCGCAAGACAAGTTTAATGCAATCAACACTACAACCATGATCATTGACTATGAAAGGTTTTATAGGTCGATTATATCACATCACGAGGGTGGAACTATACCAGTACCTACCAATAGGTTAGTATTCTAAATGCACCTACATTAACTACCAACTTGTTAGCATTTGAAAAAAGGCATGGACATTCATCATAGCATAACCAAAAGCATGCTTTTATAAGATGTTGTAGCTATAAATACATAGGTGGACATGTATGATAAATGTGGGAACACATAGCTCATGATTTTTTTTTAAATTACTCAAATAAATGTGATCTCATGGTCTACAAATAGAACCTATGATGGGAGAAAGTCCCACAAATGGCTTACATACTATCAACACTTGACTACTCCATCTCTTCATATTTGATTTATATCATTCCCAAGAAACTCATTTTTGTATAATATATATGAGGAAAAAATAACACTTAATACATATAATTAGTAATAAGAGAAACCCTATTTTTATAATATGTTATAGATGTAACTATACTGATAGACACATGCAAAATGTGGGAGAATAAAACTGGTGAATAGTTTAGCAAAATGCCTCAAGTAATACTAATCTCATGGAATAAAAATTTAACCTATGATTTTGGAAAGTCCCACAAATATATTACATAGTATTAACCCTTGAATTCCACATCTCTTAAGCTTTGATGTGAAACCTTCTTATGAGACCCCATTTGTTAATAAGCACACTCATTACTGATAATAAGCACCACTTACCATGATGAAAAAACTAAATGTTATTTTAATCCCATTGTAATAGCCTAAAAAATGAGAAATAATCATAATAAAAGTATTAAAGAGTGGATATCGTACTGGAAATATCAATCAACTTAGTTGTACAACAATTTCATTTCTAGGGCAAAGTTTACTAGAAAGTTTTTAACATGAATAGTTCCCAAAATGAGTGTAACCTCAATGATTTTCATATATATATATATATAATATATATATATATATGTATATATATATATATATATGTATATATATATACATATATATATATATATATGTATATATATATATATGTATATATGTATATATATATGTATGTATATATATATGTATACATATATATATATACATATATGTATATATATAT
Source organism: Torreya grandis (assembly GCA_037957365.1). Lineage (NCBI taxonomy): Eukaryota > Viridiplantae > Streptophyta > Pinopsida > Cupressales > Taxaceae > Torreya > Torreya grandis. Next base: position 3,165,396 of record JARHVA010000297.1, on the reverse strand, counting down.
ATACATACATATATATATATATATATATATATATATACATACATATATATATATATATATATATATATATATATATATATACATGTGTGTGTGTGTGTGTGTGTGTGTGTGTGTATACATTACTAATATACTCCTAACAATTTAAGTGACTTATATGTTGTGGGTCACCTTTTTTCCTCATAAGGTTTGTATCTTATTGAAAAAAAAATACTTACCTTCAGTAGTGATTACTATGAAATTCTAATAAAATTTTCCACCTAAGTATGCAAAAGTACTTAAATACCCCATTTGTTAATAAGCACACTCATTACTGATAATAAGCACCACTTACCATGATGAAAAAACTAAATGTTATTTTTAATCCCATTGTAAGAGCCTAAAAAATGAGAAATAATCATAATAAAAGTATTAAAGAGTGGATATCGTACTGGAAATATCAATCAACTTAGTTGCACAACAATTTCATTTCTAGGGCAAAGTTTACTAGAAAGTTTTTTACATGAATAGTTCCCAAAATGAGTGTAACCTCAATGATTTTCATATTTTATACACACACACACACACACACACACACACACACATATATATACATATATATATATATATGTATATATATATATATATACATATATATATATATGTGTGTGTGTATATATATATATGTATATATATATATATGTATGTATATATATATATGTATATATATATATATATATATGTATATATATATATATGTATATATATATATGTATATATATATATATGTATATATATATATATGTATATATATATATGTATATATGTATATATATATATATATATATGTATATATATATATATGTATATATATATATATATGTATATATATATATATGTATATATATATATATATATATATATATATATATATATATATATATATATATATATATGCGTGTGTGTGTGTGTGTATACATTATTAATATAATCTTAACAATTTAAGTGACTTATATGTTGTGGGTCACCTTGTTTCCTCATAAGGTTTGTATCTTATTGAAAAAAAATACTTACCTTCAGTAGTGATTACTATGAAATTCTAATGAAAATTTCCACCTAAGTATGCAAAAGTACTTAAATACTATTGAGAATTTGGAAAATTTAATAGAGGTTACAATTTAAGCAACCTAAAAAAAAATTATACATAGTGGAAACTCACCACGTGATATGAAATTTAATGTAACTACCTAAACAAAAATGATAAAGGAAAAAATTAAAATATGATAAATATTACTTTGTTTGTTCCAAACTTAAATTTAATTATAGAACCACTAACATTTGATTTCAGAAGCCACCCTAAACTGATTGAATATATGGGAGCTTTGAAACAGCCCATGGCCATCAATCTTAACATTAGAGAAATCATGTTTTTATAATTCAAGTATTAAAATAAATAGGGTTACAGATAATAGGTTTTTGCTTATGCTAAGATAGATTTTCATGCCCTAATCTAGGACCAATAAACCATAAAAAATGTACACACCAACTTAATTACATCTATAACATCTTAAAAATAAGCTTTCTCTTATGCTAAGATAGACGTCCACTCCATGTTCTATAATAACCATAGATACTCAAGGATCAAATCCAAATGTGAGGATTAAAATACAATGCAAAAAATAATAATGGGGAAGATGTTGAACTTAAATATTACAATCACTAATTCCTAAAGCTACATCCTAGATGTACAATAAATAGACTGACTTTTAACATTTAGAATTTTATAACTTCAATCCAAAATCATGAGTTCCAAGTCAAGGAATTCACAAACCAAACTAGGATGATGAAATATAGTACCAATCTACCATCCAACATGCATATACTAGTGTATTTTTAACTACAACATATTACAAAAATAGGCTTTCTCTTATGATAAGATGGATATCCATGCCCTATTTCAAAGTGTTGATATAAAAAAGAAATAATAAACTCACCAATTTTTGAAGTTACATCTTAGATGTACAATAATCAGACTGACTTGGGATTGTTTATAATGTTGGAAATTATTTCAAAAATCATGAACCAAGTCAAGGAATTCAAAAATAAAACTAAGATGGAAAAATAGAGGAATAATCTACCAACATAGATGCAATTACAATGTCTTACAAAAATGGGATTTTAAGTATGCTAACATTAATGTCTACCATTAAAAAAATCTACTAGTAGGTTTTTAACTACAATGTATTAAAAAGAAAATTTCACTTATGCTAAGGTGAATATCCATGCCCTATTCCAAATCTCCCATATTTTTAAATAGTGTAGGGTGGCTTTTAAGGTTGAATGTTAGTAGTGTTATAGTTACATTTAACTTTGGAAAAAATAAGGTCAGAGTTTTCATTTTTGAATTTAACATATGTGTAAAACCACCTTGGTAAATTATCACCTCTTTATGAAAATTTATGTCAATAGATATAATGTATCACAACCTAAACCCTCCCAATTATGTAACTTGGAATAATGATGATTGAATAGTATAGAAATGGAAGGAAAGCCTCTCCTCATCATTACTCATTGCCAATATTTTTTTGTGTTGATATCTTACAAAATAAAAATGGGAATGGATTTATTATGGAAATAATTTTTTCTTTTATAAGGAGGTGACATGGTTGAATATTTGGTGTAAGGATAGGGAAATATTATAAATACCAGAGATCCACCCTTGGAGTAAATTGACCTTCTATATATCAAAAACATGGTAAATCACATGTTAAATTTGACAATAAATTATTTAATATATAATTACTATGAAAATAAATAACCATTTAAATATGAACTCTTTACAATAGTCAATTCTTATATTCACATATTAAAAAAATATACTTTCAAGAAAGAAATTCTTGGAAGTTGCAAACCAGAACTATTGATATGGGCCCCAATTCCATAAATTTGAAATGATTATTTTTCTAAAACCCATAAGGAATTTAATTTTACTTAAAAACACTATTATCATATATTCTCATGATGAAATCATATTGTATGTGTATTCTCACCCTTATCTCCTTTCTTCTATGCTTTAAACAATATTGATTATGATATGATGATGACTCATATTCAATTGGTAATTTATGAATTTTGATATGATGATTATTGTTGATTATAAAATTACAAATAAAAAAATACACATATATGGAGGAACTCATATGTTGAGGGTGCTTAAGGAAGGCCATAGTGATATGGATAATAATGACCAATATAATACTAAAAATAAAGGAAAAAATTATGCATATAATAGGAAGGTGAAGTACTTATAATGGGATAACATAACTTCCCACCTAATGAACCAAATAGTTGAGATATTAAAAAATTATGATGTAATTTCACAAAATAAGAGGAGATGCATAATTATTAACATAAATATCTAAGTCCCTGGATAGATAGTAAATGTGGGAGCTTAGGATTGATCCTAACATTTACAAATTAAAGGATAATATCTAAACAAGAGGATTCAAATGTAGTGAAACAAATAATGAGGAAGATGCTAAAATAAAATAATACAATCACCACATCCTATATGTACTACAAGTTGACCAAATTTTAATGTTTCAAATTTTTTAACTTCAAAATAGAATCAATAAGAAAGTAAATCAGTTCACAAATGAAATAAGGATGGTCAAATAAAGGACCAATCTACCATCAAACCAACATTCATTTTGTTTATGAATTATCTAAATTAAAAATAACATGAACTAGGTGTGAAGTTCCAAGTGAGTCATATGAAAACACATCATGAACCATTTTTGTTTTGAACAATACACTCCATTTTAAAAATTAAAATACAGACCCTTTATATTTCATAACCTTAAGTTTGGTTCTAATTATAATATAATTGACCTTAAAAAAACAATTGGACCCAAATACACCAAAACCTTAATTTTATCATTTAAAATTTTATTTCTAAATTTTTATTTGAATTTAAGGCACTAGTTAGTTAAAAGGAGATTTTGAATTTTAAATATGATTTTGACTAACCGAGATAATTTTTCAATTTTTAAGTTTATTTAGTTTTATATTTTATGAATAGGTTTCACTTGTTCATTGAAGCTTTGAAGATCACCTAAAAGTATTTAAATTTCAAACAATTCTTTCGTCATGCCAAATACATGAGATTTGTTCACATGTATTCATCTCATTGCTTCATAGCTCTCAGTCCAGAATGCTAAGTTACAAAATTGGTGACTACCCTATTACACAAGATTTGGCCACATGTCTTCATCTTGGTGGATCACCGATATTCAGTATAAAAATCAATCAAAAATTCTTATGACCACTTGACTATGTGAGATTTAGCTACATGTCTTCATATAATTACTTTGAGTCTCTTATTTTAGAATGATATTTAAAAAAATAGGTGACTAGGTAACTTAATGAGATCATTCCATGTTTCAACATCTCAATGCATAAAAATCAATACACAATAAGGTAGAACTTAAATAAATATACCAAACTAATATCATGGAATTATTGATAATAGTTCATAGATCATGCCATGTGGTAACCTATTGTTGCATCACTTGGTCTATTTATCTAATCTCTACCTTTTTATTTATTGACCTCTTTAAAATGTAATTGTCAAATCAAACTAAATTTGCCAATTGTTAATTTATGAATTACTATCTAAAATTCCATATCAACTAAAAGCACTAAAATCAAACTTAATCACAAAACTCAGTTTTGTGGACAATAAAAGCCAAGAATCAACATGCATATCCTTCAATGTTATGCTTTTAAACTAACCAAGACTTCAAAGACATAAAATTTAATTGGTCTACTTTAAACAACATATTTAATAACTATTCTTCCATTCATGTAGATTTTGAGTGAGTTCAACCATAAAAAGATGAGGATAATCTACCTCTTGAGAAAAGGGAATACAAAGATGACTTGTTATCGATTAAAACCATCAAAATTCACTAATCAAAATCTAATTAATGTATTTATTTACATAGAATTAGTTTATAATATATTTATAATAGGCACATGCACAAATTATAATTTCCATAACAACAACAACATAATGCTAGTAACATATGTGGTGGTTTATCTTTTGAAAAAATTTATAGACTAAAAACCAAATATGACTTACAATCAAAAAATAGTTACTGACTAGTTTAATGATAAAAATATTAGGGGTGCTTTAATTGGATGGGCCTAGAATCCTAAAAATATTTATATAAAGAAGAAGGTCCCCATTTCCCAATTTAGGCTTGGTGTCAAAATTTCCATGACCCTATTAAATAGGTTACATAGAGCCATGCCTATAACTCATATGGATGAGGTATGGTTCCCTTTACTATCTATAATTTTAAAAGGAAAGGGAATTCCCATATTAGGGTAAATCATAAGTTATAATTTAAAAACCTAGAGGGTCATGCATGACCAAGTAGATAGTAACTTCTACATGTTTTCATATTTGATGGGCACCATTTGTGGTACTGTCATCCCTATTGAGACCCCTCTATGGGAGTTAAAGGGAATGAAATGGATCTATGATGACTTTGATCACCTTAATATATATACATAAATATATCACATGCAAATGATAAAAATAAATAAATTATCCTATCATTTATAAAGAAATAAATAGACACCCAATGTTAAGACTATCTACAAAAATCAAGGGTGACTATTGGTTACATCCAAACCATATAATCATTAGGATTGAAGACAAGATGGTGGTCCATTTTTCTCTACCCAAGAATGCACCTAATAATTTTTTCAAGAATCAGATAGTTTATTAGCTATCTAATATTGTGGATTAAATTTTGAGGAGGGTCATATTGGCCAAGTATCACAAGACACCCTTCAGCATTGGAAGGCAAAAATTCCAAAATTAGGAACAACTAGCCAAAAAATCAAGGCATAGAGGTTATTTAAAGATTAGATTATTTTATTTTAGATTATGATACCCCAAAAGGGTAACCATACAACAAATAAATAGGTTTCAAACATAATTCAGATGATATTATGGACATCATGAAATCAACAAGATTTGATTTTTATGAATCTTGAATACAATTTTCATGTTTATATAAGAATGAATAATATTTAAATGTACATGATATTATACGATACAATATGACATCTCCATTAAAAAGGAGTATGAAATCCTAATAGAGTAAAGGGTAAAAAATATCAAGCAAGTTGAATAACCCTAGACAAAGGAAGACACAGGAATAAATTGATGAATGATTAAAAGAAAGGATCACTAATAATGTCCCAAATTTAAAGTGTTTAGGGACATAGACCCTAGAAATAGATAAACCTTTAGTTCCAAAATTCAATTTTTATTTCACAACAATAGTTATGATAACTCCACCATATCAGGCTCTAGTGGCTAGTCATTTACTTTATCCTCCACCAGTACACAATAAAATTATTTTTGTTACCCTTCCTATGGAAAATTATTTAATAAGATATTCTCATATAATTTTTAAATCCTCTAAGTCCTCATAAGAAGAAGAGATAATATACCATTACCTAGGTGTATCATCAGGTATTCCTTATTCTCACACATAAGATGACTATATAGAGGAATATTTATCAGAAGAACATTGAGATGAGGAGGACCTAAAAGGAAAAGCCACATTAGATATATATTATAAGGTAAATACACATAGAATATCCCTAACCCTCCTCACATTTAGAGTCCAGAGAAAGTGCAAGTTGGGAAAACATACCAAACTCCTTATATGAAGAAGGGTATGGACCAAATAGGTATAACAATTGATACTATAATGATTTAATATGTTTTAGTTGTCCCTTTTATGGTCACTTCATAGGCCTTAACACCAGTAAATTCCTTCTTTGTTTTATCCATTACACAAGTTGCTCTAGTTGTCCCCCAAATTACTACCACTTCATTTCACACAATGGGTATTTATAGTGTCCTTACACTTATAAATACTCTAGTTTTGGACTCTTTAGTCAATCTAGTTAATAATTCCACTATTTACCAATGAATATCACTAATGAAACCTATTGCAAAATTATTGTAAGGACTAACATAGGATGTTATTACATAGCCCATTTTTTCTATAGCTAGTTTAAGAGCTACATTAAATTAACTCACATTTTGAAAATCTAGTGTCTCAATTTTTTTTTATCATAGTTCATCTAAAATTAGATATTTATACCCAATTAGGTTTAATAATAATTTAAGGTGTCAAAATAGATTCGCCCATAATATCAATTTATGAGTCTCCTGACATCACCAATTTTTTCTCAAAACTCCTTTAAAGATCAAAATTTTTAAAGAGAAGATGGTCATTCCAAATTTCCCTTCATAATCAACATATATTAGTTTAAATCCCTCATTATATATATAAATCCACATTCCTAAATTTAAAATAAACTCACCCCTTACCACTTAGTTTTCCACTCAGAACTCTTCTCAAGACTTGCTAGTGACTCCTACATGGATATAATAAATGCAAGAAAAGTAGTCAGCTAGACAAGACTTGGTCATCGTTGAGGAGCATGATCTCACTAAATAATTTGATGAAACATCAAACAAACTAAATAAATTGAGGATTAACATATTAAAAATGTAGGGGGAATAATTGAGTTCATAATAGAAGAATATATCTTCTCACTAAAAATAAATAAAAGTTAGCACTAGATAAGAAGATGAAATCCAAGAGGATCCTATCTCTATGGTTGATGCCACTAAAAGTGTCGTAAATAATATTTTCATGGAATAAAAGAAACCAAAAAAAATATTAGAGTCCCAAATTAGAATAGATCCCCTAAAGGATATATTAAATAATGTATAGAGTTCTACAAAATCCTTGTATAACATTGTCTGTTCTATATGATAATCAAGGGTATAATCAAAATCATAATGGAGAAATGTTGTAAGATTTTATGAGTCAATAAATATGATAGACACAAATTTTATTTTCACTAGAAAGGTAGTAATACAGAATCCATATAAACATCTTAATCTATTGTAGCTCCCAAATGTTGCTTTGGCACAACATTATATGACTAATAAAAGAATTCATCTAATGGAGTGGCCTAAATAGATGCAAGAATTGGAAAAATAATGAATGAGCCAATACCATAATGTTTTTTATATACTTTGTTATATATCCATCAATAGTATTTATACACCATTTTGGAAGGTGGTCACCAGGCCATTTTTTGATAATTTATTTTGGATTGTTGTAGAAGTTGAGAGTACCATTTTTAGAAAGAATGAAAAAGTGACCCACTTGATCACTTTTGATAAGGATATATTATCAAAAATAGAATCATTAAATGTTTCCTTTAGGGCTTCTACGGTGGTGCATACAAAATTAATGTGCAAAATGATATTGTTGCTTAAACTACCAATTATAAATTTTGAATCCATATAGTTAGATATTTTTTTCCTATATGACATAATATGAGAAGATAAAAAAGAAAGAGTGGTTGGATTCATAATCATGATTTTATTCATCATGAACTCAAACTATGATAAATGCATCCCCTTCCCCTAAATATACTACATTCCATACTCTAATAGGTCTAATATTCATTAGACTGAAACTCAATACACCTTGCTTTAGACTCAATTAGGACTAACTATAGCAGTAGCTCCAATAACATCTTAAATAAATATAGTAATTATGACCATTAAAATACCATTTATGATGAGTAGCACCTCAACCTACTTTGATTTTGGTACTTTTGTTCAATTATATCCATTGATATTTTGGTCTAGTTCGAGTGTTATTCCAACTACCAGTCCTACTCAAACTCAATAAAGGGATCATTAAAGTTTAATTTTAATAGGATTAGTTATATACATGAATTTATAAACTTTAGATTTAAATTAATACTCTTTTATATATGAACATTGTACATCATTCATACTTTGTATTCCAAATTAAGAGTCAAACTTATTTTATAATTTTTAAAATTGGGAAAACTTTGAAGATGAGCCAACCCCATCCAAATTTATATATACATGTCATTTATTGATTATAAAGGGAGGAATTTTTAACAATTATGAAAACAAATAAATTTGTACAACTATTCAATGAGTTTGTGTGAATCTAATTTCTCTTCTAAATTTATACATTTACATTGAATAATTTCCATTAACCTTGATAAAACTATAGTAGGTTGTGTATGTGATTAATTTTTAGGGATTGTATTGAAATTTATTTTATTCCTAATTGATTATTTGGTTATAGATCATAATTAAAACTTAATAGTGAATTGGATATGCATAGTAATTTAGGACTGACGACATCCTTGATTATATTTTGTGAATTATTAATTATTTCCTTAGGAAATCTACTATGTTTATTTATTTATTGTGTTTACATATAACCCACAACAAACATTAATCCATAACACATGCTTAACCTAGGGTAGCTATTTAGTTTGGAAGGGTTTAATCTCCAGTTGAATCATAGATCCCCCTCCTTTTTCTACCCTACCTTTCCTTCCTTTCAATTTTTTTTTATCAAGATTCACCTTAGTTTAGATCCATTCATTCATCTCAAGTAATTTTTTTATTAGGTGTTAGATATCCATCATATCTGAATCATCCAAGGTTAATAACCATTTTTCTCACTATTATTATACCACATGATTATTTATAAAATTGAGACCCACAATTTGTTCCTTAGAGTGAAATTTTCAGCGATCCTAAAATGTTAGGGACTTTTATATAATAATATTTCATGTGCATGAACCCCATAACAATAGGTTTTATCTGGAAGTAAAATGAGGATCCATAACATATAAAGCATTGAAAATCACTCAAGTTATGCACATTAGATCCACCAATAAGATTAATAAGGTCAAAAAATGATTCTAATTTCCTATTATTATCATATTTATACATTCATCAAAGAAATATATTAGATAAAGGTATCCCAAGGAGAAATAGAACTCAATCAAATTTATCAACCCAAGGGAGCCAACCTCAATGCTTCACTTTGGCCTAGTTAGTTCATTCTACCATATCCATAGTTGGTGTCATCCATGACTTACCTGTCAATCCTAAAAATTACCTTTCTTTATTCTATCCTTCTGAGGGATGAATATTATATGAACAAATGAAAACCTTTAATACTTATTTAAGACTATTAAATGTGTTTTATGAAGATGTTTCATGCAAACTATTCTCTTTTACCTTGTAATATGTTGTTAATGATTGGTTCTTTAATCTTCCATAGAATTCAATAACTTCATGGGATAAATGTCATAATAAATTTATTGCATAATTTGGGAAAGTTACCAACCCTAGTGTAGTATATAAAAATTTATCTATAATTAAAATGGAACCCAATGAAGTAATTATATATTTCAATGAAATATTCAAAAATATGTATATCCATATAAACTTTCTATATAAACCTACCACCCCACTAGCTTTAGAGATGTATAAGAATGCCTTGGGTTCAATGACTGTAGTATTCCTACATAGGGCCTATAATATCACTACTGTACCTGAGGATTATGTGTTGTCCATGAACATAGAGTGACAAGTGAATCTTCAAATTCAAGATGTGATAATACCCAATATCAATATAAGTTTCCCTACCTTTAAACATATTCTAAACTCTGATAATAATGTCATGGCGAACAATCAAAATCAAGTATTCACTTAGATGCCTTTGGATCATGCTACACCAAACCAAAATCTAAAATTTATAAATCATTTTTTACATGCACTTAATAATTATAATAATAACCAAGCCTTAGTTATAGTTAAATCTTCCACAACACAAGCCATAGATTATGATTCTACCAAAATAGAGTTAGATATTATTCAAAGAGTGGCTTAGAAACTTAGAAATTAGTTTATTGGTATGTATAAGCACTTAGGTGACATGAAATGAAACATAAAATAGGAATTTCACATTCTAGAGGTATAACAAGCCTTTCAATAGGCCAAACAATAATCTATATCCATCACCCAACAAACTTTAAAATAGAAATTAGTGAGGTAACTTTATTGAATTGGTGTAGGGTCTATATCATAATAAGATGGAAAATTAGCCTATATATAATTACGTAATACCTATGAGATCTTAAAAAATGAGATGGATAGGTATGATATTATTCTTAATTTGTCTAATTCATCCACACTAAGAGTACCAAGTTATTTTAGTATTGCAATGATGTTTGAAACATATGAATTCCCATTCCCTATTGAGGATGATAATGAACCTGAAGAGAACATAGGTGAGATTCATGATTTTTAAGAATTTTTAAGAAATAATTAAATTATGAGAAAAAAGAATCCTCAACTTCTTGTTAATTATACACATATAAATTACAATGAATCTACTCCTCTTAGCCCAAAAGCCAATAATAATCCACCTTCTCTAAAAGTAAATGATATCAACATGTTGATCTACCTAACAAGAGTGAATACAATATAGTCAAGGACATGAATAAAAATGAGGAAAACATTACCCTTCATGAGTTGGCTCAAATTATGGAACAAAGAGAAATTTTTCTTGAGGCCTTGACTACCAAACCATTTGGTGATAAGTTAGTGGATGAACATGTAAATATGATCATTTATAAAGACAAACATGAGGTATGAAATGTCTTATTGATTGTCAAAATATTTTGTAAAAATGTGCATAATTGCTTACTTGATTTAAGTTCTTCAGTGAATCTAATGCCTACTATAATATGTAAGAAACTAAGTTTGACCCTAGACAAGTCCAAATAATTGATTCTAAAATTAGACATGCCTTTCATCCATTCATTGAGGAATTATTGTATGTACACATGAGTCTTACTTATGAGTAATATTTTCAACAATACATAGACATCCTTGTAGTTCAAATTCCCAAGGCTTATGGTTTACTCCTTAGGGATTGGTCAAAAACATTAAATGGGTATATGGAACACCAATTTTCACATATGTGGTTACCTTGGAAAGGAGTGGCCAATTATATTAGGGTTTAAAAATAACCTAAGATGAAATATACAATCATAGAATACAATGGTAAAAATGAGAGAGTTAATTTTTATTCATCACGTGTAGGAGTTTCTAATTTTAAAATAAATACTAAGAATAATGAATGAAGATTTGAAGGCATTTCATAGTTTTTGATCTTGTATTTTTATGGGACTTGATCTAAACAAGATTCAGGTGTAGGAATAACTCCAATACCTTAATGCTTTTAGGCTATAGTTCCTATGCACCAATAATTACGTAGAGTATGAAGTTTTAATTTTAGAGTTAAAATTTGCATTAAATCACAATGTCAAATAATTGCCATGATTGGAGACTCATAGCTCATTGTTAACCAAATTGGGATTAAATACTAATGTAAATACTCATATCTAAAGAAATAAAAATATAGGGCCTAATATTGAATAAAATCATTTGAATATTTTAATATAAAATCAATCCCAAGAGAGATAAATAATATAACATATTCCTTGGTTGGTTCAACAATGAATTTGGCCTCACTTTATTAGCCTAATGTAGAAATTATATGTAGAATTAGTACCATGTCCTTAAGTCCCCAATAATGTTGAAATTTTCTAGGTATTTGATAATGACTAGTAGATTATACAATTCACATGACATTTTGGTGCTTTTGATTCCCATATTATTTATTAGTGATATTTTGATCCAATGAACAAAGAATAAATTTAAGATGATGGAATTATATAGCTAAGAGAAAATAAAATACCTAAGGGTATTGTATCATTGGAATGAATCTTCAACGTTGACTACCAAGATGAAAAACAAAATCAACCTAAGACCAATGAATTAGACTTCACAAAGTTGAATTTAAGAACTAAAGAATTCCCCCAACATGTTAATATTGGATTGAGATATTATGAACAAGAAAGACAAATTGAAATAATTATTGTCATAATACAAAGATGTGATTGCCTATATCTATGAGGACTTGAAGATTTTTTATCCCAACATTATCACACACACTATATCACTTATATAAGGACATAAACCTTTTAGGAAAAGGAAAATATTATATAATCCCATTCTAGAACTTCTCAGTCAAAAATATGTCCAGAAATTGTTAGATGCTGAAATCATATTTATAATCAGACATTCTAATTATGTGGCTAACTTAGTTCCCATGGAAAAGAATAATGGTGAATCAAACTCTATGTGGTTTTTAAAAATATTAATTGAACTTTAGATAAGGATAACTATACATTACCTTCCTAAATGAAATAATCTAGAAAATTAGTGGATATGAAATGATGTCCTTTTTCTATGGATTCTCAGGCTATAATTAGGTGTTAGTATAAAATTATTATTGAATGAAAATGAATTTCAATACTAAATGGGTACCATTCCCATACAAAAGGATGCATTTTATACTAATCAATACATGTGCCAATTTTAAGAAAGACATGTATTTTGATTTTCCAGAATTCATTGGTAAGTACATCATTACTTATATGGATGACCTAACTATTATTTTAAGGATAGGGAAGATCATGTGGCCCACTTACAAAGAGTATTTGATCAATGAAGAACATATGGAATCTCACTATATCCCCATAAGAGTATTTTTGGAGTCACATAAGGTAAATTACTATTCCATGTGATCACCATGGAAGGTATTTCTATTGACCCTAAAATATTCCAAACTATTTCAAAAATTACATATCCTAAAAATAAAAAATATAATTTTCTTTATTTGATAAGATAAAAATTCATTTTAGGATTTGTAAAAATAGATAAACCATTGAGTTTTATGTTAAAATAAGATGCTAAATTAGAATGGATGGTTGAAGCTAAGAAATCATTTCAAGATATCAAAAGTGCCATTGCCTAATCTCTAGTTCTACTTAGACCATATTTCACTAAGGATATTTTCCTATATTCTATTGATGTGGTTTTTATGCACACCACAAAGACCTTTAAAAAGCAGCCTTTAATATTTGAGTATCATTAAAAGGATTTCACTCCAAGGCATGAGTTCTAGGATATTTAGTTTTACAACAACCTATTAGTGGAATAGCTATGAGCAATATATATTTTTTACTACATATGGATTGGTTATGAGTGAAACTAGATCTACATGAAGTGGGTGGAATAATTATAGTTTTAACTAAGGTGGGAAAAATTTATGAAAGAAACTAAAAAAGAGGTAAAAGAAGGGTATAAAATAGGCTTGTGGACCACACAAGATGAAAATTGGTCAAGACAAACATAAGATATTCATTTTAAGATATAGTTCATTTGAATGCCTTTTTCATGTTGAATATAATTACCATTTGTAGATTTGCAATAATAATCTAGAAAATGTGGCAACCTTTATTTTTGAATGTTTAAGTTTACTATGTTTTTTTCTTTTTGACTCTTTACTATGTTTTTATTTTTCTGTGATATAATAAATTACAAAAAATATTGGTCTTTTGATTTATTATCAAGGTCTGAATGATTTACTTTCCTTTTCTTAGTCAAAGAAAATATGTCTTCTATTTGCTTCAACTCTATTTATTGGCCCTAGGCAATAATAATTTTCCTTTTGACCTTTTTCAAGGTGATTGTATGCCTATTAAATTGGAACTTAACTTTAGGTTTCTCATGGATGACAAAATCTTCCCTACTTATTTCTTCTTCTTGTCATAATTGTCTGATCCATAAAGGGATGTTCATAACAACTTGTTATTTTGTTTGTTGTGTAGGATACTCTATTTATGTTGGATAGGTTGGATGAGCTGATTGAGTTGGCTCATCTCCTTGAGAAACTGAATGGGATGGTCCATGAGGTAACATAGATCTAGGATATGATGTCCCTATTGAAGGAAAAGGAGGGATGACCTTCCTCCAAATAGTAACATGTCTTTGGACTAGTTTTTTTTTTATGTATTTACCCTTCCCTATCTCTTTGTTAAATGAGACTATTAGGGAGTCTAATAAATATCCTAACCAATAGGCATCTCTATTTATGTGATCATCTTAGAATGAGTAGTTAGTGTGGTAAAAATGGAGGCAAATACCAATTTTTCAAAATGCACTACTATGATAGGCCTAGGTGTGTGAGGGATTATTCCACAAAATAATGAATACACTATTAGGGTATTCAATATATTTTTAAAATAGTCAATAATAGAGATGTAAGTGACCCTAACATTCATATTTGTGGTGGAGAAAGGGGATATAGCTATAGGATAAAGTTTAGTGGAAAATATGGTAATGTGGCCATAGCTTGGGCATAGATTATTTGACTCAATGAATGAAATAATGTAAATAACTAGTTGTACTAGCATAAATTGAAGTAGTGGTAAAATAAAATGAAGTGTTAGTACTTAAAATAATAGGAGGGGAAATTAGATTGTAAATGTTTGCAGTTGATTGAGGTGGAGAGTTTTTAGGTGTACTTGGCGATGACCCCTAAACTATGGCTTATAATTATGACTCTGACTCTCCTTCTACATATCCCTCTTTATCTAATAATAGTTCAATAGAAATTGAGCAACCATATCTTTTACTCACTTGTTTAAATTGAGATATTAATTCTATGTTTATGAATTAATTACTTTCCTCATATAACCACTCATCTTTTGTGTCAGATTCAGTTGTCTCACTTATTTCCCAAGATTCTTCAGTCTTTATTTTAGAGACCCATTCCCATTTGTTATTCACCCTCTTTTCTTACTTCTCACTATCATAAACTATGACAGGGACTAATTTTTGTGTACCTATTTTTTCAATCTCCCTCTATTTGGTAGCTTCTATTATTTCACTTCCCCATTTTGAGGAGAAATAGGTGGGGTCATGGACTTCCTTGTATATGTCAAAATTGTTTTAAAAGTAGTACAAGCTAGCCTAGTATGAATTAGAGTAGATAATGAATAAGTGGGAATTGTAGATGGAGATGAAATGACTAGAGTAGTCACTACTAGGATAATGATGGATGGTGAAGTAGCCTATGCATTATTAAGTGTCATTATTTCTAATGGCATTAAATAATAATAAGTAACTAGAACTTGAGATATAAAAGAGGGAAAAGTACCCATTATGCAATAGTTAGTGGAGGTGAAGGAAATATAGAAGACATATTCATTTCTCCACTAGGACTTATAGGCCTTTCTTCTTCACTTTTATGTTGAGGAAAGGTTGTATCTATTGTATGTACATGGGAGGTAGGAGGAAACCCAACTCTCTCTTTAGTATGAGATACCCTAGATGGACTTAATTATACTTGTGTTTTTTCTTCTACTTGAGGAGGGGGTCCATAAATAGGTCTAGAAAGCCATTGCAAATTTTTAATTCTCCTAGAATCCTCCTAGGTGTTGGTGGGATCATATTGAATATTTCACATTATTATCATATACATATTGGCTTAACATATCATGGTGTGTACTTTAGAGTCATCTTCAACATTGATAAATATTTTTTCATGCTCATAATATTGATTCCAATAGTTGATACTTATTTTATTCTCATATTTATTGATGTGTCTTTGAACATTCCCTCTAAGATCCCAATGTTTTAAAAGTACCTACTTGAATTGATAATGCATCCTAATCTTCCTTATAATTTGTAGGAGCTCTTTCCTTATGTAATAGATTTATCCAATAGTGAGATGGGTTGGATGGAGGGATACTTGAATTTCCTTCTTTACATTAGTATCATAACTATCAACCAATTGAGCATCAATTTCCTACTCAAAAACCTTATCTAGAAAAATCCTTGGTAGGTATAAGGAGAATTCCTTTGTACCCTTATTTTTTATTATTATATGATCAAGGTCTATATAGTAATCACCCATATTATGACTGGTATTATTCATTATGTCTAAAAATATGGGTGTATTATTCCCATATATAGCTTGATACACTATGGGGTAAAAGGTCTCTATTATGCTTTTAATGTTCCTCCTAAATCTATTGACATGAAGAATATTGAGTTCACCACATGGCCTATTTTTGGGGTACTCAGTGGTTAGTTCAGAGGGTTAATCATGGGATGAATGCACAATTAAAGTTACCACATCCACTACATAGTACACCATATAAAAATTTCCATTAGAGGAGCTCCCAGAATTAGTGAGTTTTAAAATTAGATTGGAACTAATGATCTCCCATAGGTTTATAATTTTTCCAAAAGTCAAAATTATATCCAACAAATAGATCCAAACCTCATTAGTGTAAGTGATATTCCAAACACCATATATCTTGTTCAAAATGGCCATGGCAATTATGATTCTTCACATTAAGACTACTATAGGAATGGTAGAAGTGGGACCTTGAAATATTAAGTTGTTTGGGTTGCCATCCCATTCTCATAACTTGCTACTGATGTTAATGTTTTGAATCCATGAGTTCAGTATGTCCTACATGTATGACATGTCTAGCTTAAGAAGCCTATAATACCTCTAAAAGGAAGTCCCATTGATATATAATATTAGTGTCTTGCCTAGTATGAAATGCAATTTTCTTTTGAAACCTTGTCATTGAAGAATAAATCAAATAATAAGTTAATACAAGGCAATACATTTGGTTTAGCCACTACATTCTAAAGGCCTTATAATTTTATGGATATTATATCATTTGTGTATTTTTGGGTGAAGATAGATATTTGCTCCTCATGTTTGTATGGCTTAACCACTTTGACCCTCTCCCAAATCTCTTAATAATTCTTGAGCTCATGGTTTAAATATATGGAATCAAATGTTGTATCTATAAACTCTTATGGGCTTACAATCAAGTAAGTAGAGGGAATTAGGATGCAATATGAAGAATCCATTGAGTTATTCATTTTTAAAATGATTTTCTATGTGGGAATTATATAAATTCTTAATTGTAATAAATTTATGGATTCATAGTTTGCATTCAAGTTTGGAATTCACAATACTCCAAATAGCTTTAAGGAAATGGAGTATTGTGAATTCCAAACTCTAGTGAAAAACAACATGAATTATAAATATACATGTTCAAAAATAACATCATGTGTTAATATCATGCAAAGTGTACATGTACAATATTGATCACTTAAAATATAATTTTGTAAGTAAGAAATAAAATATATGAATGGTATGAAAATTTGGAATGAAACTTATGACCTACTCTAAACATGTAAATATATATTTATTTTTATATTGGTGTTGATGTGTCACCACTAGACAAAGGAGGTGTTTGAAATGGTGGCACTAAAGCTATGACTAGAGTAATAATTGGAATAAGCACTAAGACTGGAAGTGAACTTGAAGTGAAAAATTAAAGTAAGACATAAGTAGGATTAGTTTTAGTATGCACTAATATATATCTAGGAAATTGAGAACCTTGCATAGGGATTGAATAGCTTTAAACTATCATATTTGTTTACTTAGCAACTTCCCTATGAAGATAAAAATCATGACTCACTTGGAAGTCTATGTCAATGGTTTAAAATTAAAGTATTATCCTTCTAAATAATTTAGGGAGATTGTTCATCAATTTATTATGTATATCTAATGCAGCTTCAACCCTTACATAGAGTGAATAAGTCCTTATAATCTTGTCCTTTGGTAAATTGACTAATTGTATCACATCAACATTGGTCCTATAAACATTTCCTTCAATCTCTACTCTAAAGGTATCAAATTTTTCTCTCAAAATATTTTAAAAAATTGGCCCAGATACTAATTTCCCTTATCGTGTATTTACTTGAGTTATTCTTAAGTATATGAAGAGATCATTTACCTCTCTTTCCTAATTTGTAAATTGATAAACAAGGGATCGCATCTCTTAGTACCACTAAAGTAAACTATTTATTTATATATATATATACAAAATTCTAGGCCCATGTAACTTAAATTATATTTATTATATTCAAATTATTATAAGCTTTATTCATAGTTGTTTGACCAAAGAAATGAAGCTTACCATCAATATATTTTATTTTATTAAGCAATTGTAGAATGTATCCACACTTGAGTTGGGATATGGCCATTTTAGACCTTATTAAATCATTGATATTGAATACATTTATAGTTATTCCCTATAAATTATCTACTATTTATTTAGGGGTCTAGATAGTGCTAACCTTGAGCTACTTCTTTATTACCTGATCAAAGATTTTGAACATTTACTTTATTACTCCCCATTTTGCATCCATAAAACTATAGGGATCATCCCTAATCCTATCAGGGTCTAAAATATTTACTTTCATTTTATTAGTCAGAGATAAGATGTCTTCTCTTTGCTCCATCTCTACTTATTAGACCTTGGCAATCATAGTTTTCCTTTAGAACTTTCTAAAGGTGCTTATATGCCTATCAAGTTGGAACATAATTATGGGATACTCATGTATATCCAATTATTACTTGCCTATTTATTCCCCTTGATATAATTTCCTTATCCATGAAGATATGTTCAGGGTAACTTGTTATTTTATTTATTTTATAGGATGCTTTGTTTATGCTAAATAGGCTAGCTAACCTACTTGAGTTGGCTCATCTCATTGCATAACTAAAGATGATAGTTCAATGGGTAGCATAAATATAAGAGATGATGTCCCCATTGTAGGAAAAAAGGGATGGCCTTCCTCTAATAAATAACATAACTATGAACATGGGTATCTATTATGTATTTATCCTTCCCTATGTCTTTGTTGACTAAGATTACTAGGGAGTCTAATTGGGGATCCTAACCAATAGGCATCTCTATTTGGGTGGTCATATTAGGAAGAGTAGCTAATTTTTAAAAAATGGAGGTAGATATCAATCTTTAAAAATAAACCCCTATGTTAAGTCCATGATTGTGAGAGCTAGTTCCACTAAAAAATGAATAGGTCACAAGGGTATTCAATATATTTTTCAAACAATAAATAATATAAATGTAAATGACCCTAACATTCATAGTTATGGTGCCTTAATGGGATATAGGAATAGGTGAAGTTGCAGTGGGAAAAATTGGCAATGTGGTCATCTTTGATTCAATGAATGCAAAGAATGTAAAAAATCAATTGCACTATCAAAAATCATAAAAATTGAAGTGGTCAAATAATGTGGATTGTTAGGAATTATAATCATAGGATGGGTATCTAGAGTCAAAATTTATATAGTTGATTGGGGTAGAGATCTTAGAGATGTACTTGGGGATGGACCCTAAACTATGGCTTGCAATTATGACTCTGCCCCTCCTTTTACATCTCCCTCTTTATCTACTAATAGTTTTGTAGAAACTAAGCTACCATATATTTTACCAACTTATATAGTTTGAGATATTAATTATGTGTTTCCAGATTGAGCGTTTTCCTTAGACAATCACTCATATTCTAGGTCAAATTTAGTTGTCTCACTTATTGACCAAGATTCTTTAGTATTTATCTTAGACACCCATTCCCCTTTGTTATCCATCTTATTTTCTTATTCCTCATTATCATAGACTATGACATGGTATCATCTTCATGTACCTCTTCTTATACTCTCCTTTTCTTTGGGAAATCTTGATAGTTCCTCTTTCACTTCCTCCTTTTGAAGATAAATAGGTGGGGTTTTGGACTTCCTTGTATATGCTAAAATTGTTTTAGTAGTAGTAGAGGCTAGCCTAGTCTGAAGTGGAGTAAATAATGAAGAAATGGGAATTGTAAATGGAGATGAAATGACTAGATTAGTCGCTATTTGGATAATGATGGATGGGAAAGTAGGCTACCCATTAAAAAGTGGGATTGATACTAATGGCATCAAAGGATAAGAAGTAACAAGAATTTGAGATAAAAATGAGGGAATAATTTCTTGTTATCTAATAGTTAGTGGAGGTAGAGGAAATATATAAAATATACTCATTAATCTAGTAGGACTTACATGTCTTTCTTATTTACTTTTGTGTTGAGGAGAGGCTACAACTATTATATGTAAATGGGAGGTAGAAAGAAACCTATCTCTCTCTTCAGTATCAGCTACCCTAGATGGGAAAGATTCTACTTGTGTTTATTATTTTACTTGAGGAGGGGGTCCATGAATAGGTATGAAAACCCATTATAGCTTTTCAATTCTCTTGGAATCCTCCTTGATGATGGTAGTCTCATATTGAATCTTCTGAACTATTACCATAGACATATTGGCTTAGTGCATCTTTGTGGCCATCTCAAAGTCATCTTTAGCATTGATAAATACATTTTCATGCTCATAAAATTGATGCCCATAGTTGATACTTATTTCATTTTAGTATTTCCTAAGGTGTCACCAACATTCTCTTTGTAATCCCAATATCTAAAAAGTACCTACTTGAACCCATAAAGCATCCTAATCTTCCCCATAATTTAAAAGTAATCCTACCTTATGTATTGGAGTCTACTAATATTGAAAGGGGTTAGATGTAAGGCTAATTACTTTTCATTCTATAAATCAGTATCAATACTATGAGCCAATTGAGTAGCAATTTCCTAATTAATAACCTTATCTTTCATAATCCTTGGTAGGTATAAGGATTTCTCCTTTGTAGCCTAAATTAAGATTATTGTATGTTCAGGGTATATCTAGTAACACCCATATTATGAATGGTCTTATTCATTTTTATAGCAGTATAGGCATATTATTATCATATATAACTTGATACACTATGGGGTAGAAGGTCTCTATTATCATTTTCATATTATTCTTAAATATGTGTATATGAATAACATCGAGTTCATCACATACACTATTCTTGGGGTAATCAATAGATGGTTCCCAAGGTTGATCATGGGAATCATGCATAATTAAAGTTACCACATCCACCACATAGGACATCATATAAAAATTCCTATCAGGGGAGCTCCCAAGATTAGTGACTTTCAAAATTAGATTGGAATTAATGATCTCCCCTAAGGATACAATTTATATATAAATCAAAATTATATCCAATAAAGGGATCCAAAAATCATTAACATAAGTGATATTTGAAAAACCATATATCTTGTTCAAAAGGGCCATGGTAATTCTGACCCCTGACCTAAATTTTTTTATGAGAATGGTAGAAGTATGTCCCTTGACTATGAAGTTACTCAAGTTGTGATCCCATTACTACAACTTGATAATGATGTTATGGTTTTGAATCCATGATTTTACTATGTCCTACCTATATGGCATGTCTAGAACATGAAGCCTATAATATCTCTCAAAGGCATTCTAAATGATATACATTATTGTTGTCTTGCCTAGTCTAAACTATAATATTTTTCACAAAACCTTTCCATTGAAGAATAATTGAATTGTGAATCAATGCAGGGCATTAACTCTAGTTTAGGCACTATGTTGTGAAGTCCTATTTCATTTATGTCTAGGATATAATCTCTATATCTATGTGTGAAGAGAGATATATGGTCCTCATCCTTGTATGGCTCAATCACTTCGATCCTATCCCAAATCTCTAAATAATTCTTAAACTTGTGGTTCAAATTTATGGAATAAAATGTTATATCTATAAACTCTTATAGGCCTATAAATGAGAAAGAAGAGGGGATTAAGATGTAAAATGAGGGAACCATTTAATTCTTAATTTTGAAACTACTTTTCTCTATGGGAAGTCTGTAAATTCTTAATTACAATAAAGTTATGGATTCATAGTTTTCACTTGAGCTTGGAACTCACAATACTATAGATAGCTTGAAGCTAATGTATTTAGACTAAGAATGGTAATTCAAAATATATTTATTTGGTTACGTTATGTGCAAGGATTAAATACATTAACTCCTTAGTTCATGTGAATTAAGTGTAATAATGACATTAACTCTTTAGTCTTTTCATTTGAAATTTATAAAAATGAATTTTCATGGACTTTTAAGAGTTATGTGGCTTCCTCTACATGTTCTTAGATGCTTAGTCATCTTAATATGAAAAATGTCTGTTTTCTAATTTTTTGGACTTAACATTGGTGTCCTTACCATTCCCTTATGTGTATTCATAGGACACTTGTATGCATGCCACTATTTTACTAGAAATTGAGGTGTGATATTTTATGCTTTATTTTTAGGCCATAGGTTAGAGGGATGGTGACAAGTGGTAGGATCCTATTGCTTCACTAAAAATTTTAAGATTCATATCCTATGTATAGATTGAGCACCTCTAGGATTAGTAGGATGATGACACATGGATGGCTATCACTACCCTACTTGCCTAGGATTGTTCATACATGTTTCCTCTAGGTTAGTGGGATGGTGACAAGTAGATGGATCCCACTTCTCCACTTGCCCAAAAATTTTCATATAAGACTCTCTGTTGATGTCGCCTCTAGGCTGCCAATATGACTTTTACCTTTTCTATCATAGCTATAAAAGAGTAGAGTGATACCACATGAAAAGGATGAAATCCAATATGATTCTTAAAATATGCCTAATTATGAGGTAATTCTATTTAAAATACAACATAGATAATGAACCTATTGTAAATGAAATATGTTAGTATAATCAGTCATATAAATTATAAATAAGACAATGTATATAATCACTTCAAGAAAATCAAAAGTGAATAGTAAAACATATAATATGGCTAAGGAAAAGCTTCAATTCTTTTGTGTCTTGATAAAACACTTAAAAATGATATGAAACTTGTGGGTCGTATTAAGCAAACAAATAATAACCAAGATAATCAAATGGATTTTTGAAACATTGGATAAGCTCCCTTGTATTCATATTTTTTATAATTCTATATCATAAAATTATGTTTTAGAGGACCTCAAAATAATGTTCAATGAATATTGGGTCCCTATTTGAAAATTTTAAAATGGGTTGTGTGTTAGGGCACAATATATTCATTTTTGTCATAATATACCATAGCAGTGTTGCTCACTCAAAAGGTCAAAGATAATGAACACCCTATCACCTTCATGAGTACTAATCTAAAATACAAAGAGTTGAATTATTATATGGTTGAGAAATAGATTTATGATCTGATTAAATTAGTGAATATATTCAAACACTATGTCCTACACAACAAGACATATTCCATTGTATTAAACCTAATGGTCAAACTCACTCTTGGATAAAATGATCTAGGTGAATGAAGAGGTAAATATAAGACCAAATTACAAGAGTTTTACTTGGAGATTAGAACCACCAAAATGGTATGAATACAAGGCATCATTTAAATAATCATTAATACTAACCAACATATTCCCATTAATTAAGTCAACCAATCTCTAATATTTAGTGGTGATTGGTATACTCATATAATTCACTACCTACTCACATGTACATGCCCTCATGAACTGAATAGAGGAAAAAAGAAAGCACTTAGACTTAAATCAGAACACCATATGACTAAAATGGGAGTGTTGTATTGAAAAAAACTACAAATTCATATAATTAAAGTGAATATTTAAAGAAGACATTATAGATATCTTGTATATCATTCATTAGAAGACAGGAAATGGACATCCCTCAGGAAATAATACAACACAAAATATTAAGGATGGGGTACTACTAGTCTACTTTTAATAGGGATGCCCATAAGGACTTGTTACCAATTCCAAGTATTTCTGAAAATATAAGTGCATGTAGTCATGCCTTCATAACCTATAATTTAAGGATGTCATTTTGCACACTTGGTTCTAGATTTTCTAGGGGTAATTAATCCCAATTCATCAACTAGATGTAATTTTATAATAACATTTATGACTTTTTCATGAGATGGAATGGATCAGTTGTTACAAAGAATACAAGGGCACAATATGTAATCAATGTTTTTAAGGAAAACATTCTAACTAGGTTTATAACACCATTTTAATTAGTGTGTGTTAATGGTCAACCTTATTAATCTACATAATTTACCAAATGGGCCTATAATAACTAGATTACTATTAAATTTTATTTGAATTGTTACCCTTAGGGAAATAGAGTTGGTGAATCTACCAATAATAATTTTACTGATGTAATAAATAAATATTTAGAGATCAAACTAAGAGAATGACATTTACTACTAAATTATTCATTATGGGTAGATAAAACTAGACATAAAAAGGTTTTGAAAGCTTCAACTTTCTTATTGGTATATGGAGAAAAACATATTTTACCCATTACTCTCAAGTTTCCAAAATATCAGTCTATGTAAGAATACAAGGCTTATGATGTTAGGATCTAGTCTAGGTTGCTTGACATTATTCAGATAGAAGATGCAAGAATAAAAGCTTTGAATTTTTTTAGCAAACATTAATAAATTATCAAAAGATGGTTTGACAAAACTTCAAAGATCAAAGTTTTTAGGATTTTAGACTTAGTCCTCCTATGGGATAAAACACATGAGAGTAAAGGAAAACATTATAAGTTAAATGCATTATGGATTGGATTATATCATATTTATGAAATATTGGGTAACAACAATTTTTAGTTGAAAGAATCCAAGGTAATTACTAAACATTTCTTATTAATGGGTAATTATTGAAACATTATTTCATGGATGCTCCAATTGGGATCATCTTGGAATGACTGAGTTCTGATTTATTAGTAGGGGTAAATTATTTTTAATGTTTTCCTAGATTATATTTCTTATTTTTATAAATTATATTTCATGTTTTCTTAGATTATATTTTCTTTCAATTAATTTTGTTCTTTAATAAGTTCATTTCAACCACTTTCATATAGTTTGCTAAAATTTCTACAAAAATTCCATTAATCACACTTAAATATATTCATGGACTTATTCTTGATGAACTTGGGTCTTAGAATGGATGTCCATATCATAACTAGATGGAATGTTTTATACATATTAAATAAATTTATTTGATTATTCCACGTTAATTTGATATTTTCATATGTAATTTAGAAATACTTCTCATTTTATAAGATCAATTACACATTTACTGCTTAAAACTTGTTTGGGAGATAAAAAACATTGAGAAAAAAAATGAGGGAAATATCATATTTATAATTAATTTTATTCCTATATACCTAGCCAATGGTGGTTCTCAACCCTTCTTCTATCATTCAATTTAAATAATCTCTATCAATGATATGGACACCTATTTTTTAGTAGAGAAATGCTTAGATAAAAATAAGAGGTATATTTTTTAAGGCTATGAATGCCTAATTGAAAGTAAATAAATATTGGATTCCACACACACACACACTTAAAATTAAATAACTTGAGATAAAAAAAGTTAGAGAGATATCAAATTTTGTTTAATCTTTGGTAAAAAGCACATAAAAAGGGGAAATAACCTTCACATAAACACACACAGTTTGAAATTTGAGAAGGGTTAGTATGTTGCATGGCTATGTTGAAGGCTCTTTCAGTTTCCTAATTTGATTATATCTTCCTTATTAAACCAAAGTTTTATTATGATATTTAACCCATAAATTTTGAGTTCTCAAATACTCAAGAGTATTTACCCATTGAGTTGCCATTTTTTATGAATAATACACCCCATTTTTAAATACTTCAAATAGGGACCATTTATATTTCAAAACTTTAAGTTTAGTTCCTATCAAAATTTAATTGAACTTAAAAATAAAATTGGACCCAAATATGACAAAACAAAATTTTGTCATTTAAAAATTATTTTATAAATTTTTGGTTTAAGTCAAAGTGCTAGTTAGTTAAAAGGTAAGTTTACATTTTAAATATGATTTTAAATAACTAATACAACCATTTTATTATCAAGCTTATTAGGGTTTATATATTTGTAGATAGGTGTATATTGATTGTCAAAGATTTAAGTGTCATGTAAATGTATTTAAACTTCAAAAAGTTCTTTGGGCATGTTGATTACATGAAAACTGGCTGTGTGTTTTTATCTCACTTCTTCATGGCCCTCATTCCAAAATTCTATGTTAAAAAATCAATGACCACTAGACTACACAACATTTTTCCATGTGTCTTCATCTTAGTGCATCACTAGTATTATTTATAAAACATAGACATGAAGACCCATGACCACCCAACTATGAGATAATTGGTCATATGTCTTCATCTCACTTCTTCATGACTCCTATTCTAGAATGTTAAGCTAAAATACATGTCACCAAGTAAATAAATGAGATTATACCATGTGTTAGCATCTTTCTTCACATAATAAAAAGGCATAATTAAGATAAACAAACCAAGTGACATAATGATAGGCTGCCACATGACATCTTTTATCTAGTCAGTTGTCAAATGACATTTACCAATTTATCCATATGTCCCTTTCACGACATTAATATAATGTGTTCCATTATGTGTTTCATAATCTCACTACTCCATACTCTAACATATACTGAGGGGAAAATGATGGGTGTAAGTTAATAGATAAATAAAAAGGAACCATGCATTTATAATGACATAATCAGTTGTAAAATGTTGTGATTTAGTGACATGGTGAAAACTATAAAAATAGACAAAAAAATTAAATATTAAAGGGATAAATAAGAAACTAAATAAATAGACAAAGTGTCACATGTAAAATAAACTCATGAATTATTAATTTATAAAATAAAATTCAAAATTGGAATGGATGGGTGACTGAGACTGTTACTTTGTAATCAATTATCAAGCATGGAGGATTTGAGAAATGAATTTATGAGATAAGAAAATAGGATATATTTTGTGTTTGAAATTCAAATATAATTACATATTACAAATTTTAATCTATGAATAATATCTAGAGTTTTATATCAAGTAAAATCCCTAAAATAAAAATTAAGCATAGATCTCAATTTAGATAATAATGGAAGTTGAGAATCAATAGCCAACTCCTTCAATGTTCTACTTTAGAACCAACCAAGAGTTCAAAGACACAAAATATGACAAAAAAAATTTAAACAATGTATTTAATCACTATTTGTACTTCCATGTAGATTTCAAGGTATTTCAACCATATGGATATGAGGACAATATCCCTCTTGAGGAAAGGGAATGTAAAGATGACTTGTTATTGATTAAATTCATAAAATTTCACAAAGTAGTGGCCAAACATGAGGTATTTAATTTTAAAAACTTATTTTATAATAAATTTATAGTAGGCACATGTAAAAAACATATATTTTATAATAAAAACACAATACCAGTAACATATGTGTTTGATTTCTCTTTTGAAAAAAAATAGACTGCCAAAAATAGACATACATTACAATTAGAAAATAGTTATCAATTGTTTCAAATATAATAGTATTATAGCTGATTTAATAAGATGGGCCCATAATACCAACAAATTTTATATGAATAAGAAGTTCCCCATTTCCCGATTCAAGGCTGATGTTAGAATTACCATGGTCTGATTAAATAGGTTACACAGAACCCCATTTATAACTCATGTGGATGAATTATGGGTCCCTTTATATCTATAATTATGGAAGGAAATGGCATTCCCATAGTGGATAAAATCATAAGTTACATTTTAAAAATCCAAAGAATCATGAATTATCAAGTAGATAATAATCTATACATGCTTTCATGTTTCATGCATGCCATTTGTGGTAGTGTCAACCCTAACAAGACCCCTCCTTGGGAGCCAAAGGGACAAAAAGATATTTGTGATTATTTTTACAACCTTCATATATAAACTTATAGAGATCACATGTAGAGGATAGCATAAACTTTTAATTGTGTGGTTTATCAATAAATAAATAAACACCCAATGCCAAGACTATCTATAAAAATTAAGAGATCACTCAAGTCATTATGTGACTATTGGTTTTATCTATACCATAAAATCATTAGGATTGAAGGCACATTGGTTACTCCTTTTATCTAACCAAGCATGTAACTAAAAAATTGGTTGAGTAGGAGATAAACTATCATTTATTTAATAGTATGGATGAAAATTTGAGGAGGCTCAAATTGGCCAAGTATCAAAAGATACCCCTTAATATTGGGAGGAAAAAAATCTAAAATTAGGAATAACTTGTCAAAACCTCAAGACATAGATGTCATTTCAAGTTTAGAATAGTTGAGTTCATATTTTGGACCCCAAAAGGGTAATCATGCATCAAATAAATAGGTTTAAAATATAATTCAAATAAAATTATAGACATCATGACTATGTAAATGATTTTATTTTTATAAATCTTGAAGATGATTTCAAATTTTATATAAGAATGAAGAATGTTGAAATGGCCATGATGATTTTTGAGATGATATAATATGAACCCTCAATTTCAATCGAGGATATAATCATACTAGAGCAAGGGGAAAATTCTATTGAGCAAGCTGAATAACCCTAGACAAAGAAAGACATAGAGGCAAAAACTAATGAATGATTGAAAGAAAGGATCCTTAATAATGTCCCAAAGTTGAATGATGCATGGTAGCATAACCTATACACAAGTAGAAATTTATTTCCAAAATTCACCTTTGATTTCGCACCAATAGTTTCTATAGCTCCATCATCTCACGATCTAGTTTACAATCATTTACTTTCTCTTCCACTAGTACACATTACAATGGTTTCAACTATCCCTCTTATGTTAGATTATGTAAGTAGGTATTCTCCTATTATTATATAAGCCCCTAGATCCACAAAATAAGAAGAGGAACCATATTTTTACTTAGGTATATCATCATGTATTAATTATTTCGACACATAAAAATGACTACATGGAGGAATATATATCATAAGAATATTAAGATGAGGAAGACCTAGAAAGAGAAGCCACACTTAATATTTCCTAGAATTTGCCTCCATAGGGAACCTTTAGGGTTTCAAGCCCTAGCCTCATAACATTTATAGTACATATAAAGTGTAAGTTGGGAATATAAACCAAGATACTTATATGTATAAGGGTATGGACCAAATAGATATGACATTTGACACTCCAATAATTTCATATGTTCTAGTTTTCCCTTTTATAGTCATGTCATAGGGTTCAACACCATTAATTGTCTCCTTTATTTTATCCATTACACTAATTTCTCTAGTCTTCCCCCATATTTACACCTATTAATTTTACTCCAAGGGTATATACAATGTCCTTACTCTTGTAATTATTGTAGTTTTGGACTCTTTATTCAATGTAGTTAATACTTCCATTACTAATGCCATGACTATCATTTATGTTCTTATTACATAATTCTTATAAGGAATAACACATGATGACTTGATCAACCCATTTTATACACCTATCTTAATAAATAAATTAACTAAGCTAGATTTTGAAAATGTAGTGGCTCAATCAATTATTTCCATAGTTCATCTATAGCTAAACCTTTCCACCCAATTAGGGTTACCAATAATGTAAGGTGCCCAAGTAGAGTCAACCATAGTTTTAGTTTATGATTCTCCTAACCTCACCAAATATGCTCTCAAGACCCATTCAAATATTAATATTTCTAAGAGAATATAGTGATTCCACATTTCCCTTCACCATCCACATCTCCTAGTTCAAATCCCCCATTATATCCCTCCATCCTCATGCCTCCACCATAAATCACCTCATCACTTACCACTTAGTATCCCACTGAAACCTATTCTCAAGACTTGCTAGTGACTCCTACAAGGATACAACAAATGCATGTAGATTGGTCATCTAGACAAGACTTGGTAATCACTAAGGATCCCAAGATCACTATAGAATTTTATGAGACCTAAAACTATAAGTAAAGTAAGGAGGAGGATCGTAACAATGGAGGGCACCAACTAAGTTCATAAGAGAAAAATATATCTTCTAACTAACAAAAATGAGAAAGGCTAGGCCAAGAAAAGAAAATGAAATCCAAAAGGACCCTATCTCTATTTTTGATGCCAATGGAGGAGTCTTGAAGAATATGTTTCATGGCATATAAAAAACCAATAAAATATTAGAGGCTTAAATCATAATAGATCCCCCAAAGGGTATATTAAATAATGTAATAAGTTATTTAAAAGACTTGTATAACATTACATGTTATATATGAAAATAAAGGGTAGAATCACAACCATAATGGGGAAATGTGGTAAGATTTTATGATTAAATAAATATCCTAGATGCAAAATTACATTTCATTCGCAAGGTAGTAAGACAAAATCCATATAAACATGTTAATATACTACAACTCTTAGACACCACTTTGGCACAAAAATATATGACTAATAAAAGAGCTCTTATAATGGAGTGTCATAAATATATGTAGGAATTGGTCAAATAATTGATGAGAAAAGCATATAAATACATTTACATACTTGGATATATGTATATCAACAGTATATATACACCACTTGGGTAGGTTTTCCCCAAACCATGTTTTGATAATTCTTTTCAGATTGTTATAAATTGCTTCATGGTAGAAGTTGAGAGTATAATTTTTTGAAGCAGTGATCAAGTGATCCAACTGATCACTTTTTCTAAGGATAAAGTATAAAAAACAAAATCATTAAGTGATTCCTTTATGACTTTTATGGTGGTGCATATGAAAATTTAAGATATACAATTAGATTTTTTAATATACAATGGAATATGATAAGATAAAAGAGAGATAAGTTATCCACCTATGTGGAAGCTTCATCCTCACAAACTCAAACTAAAGCAACTATATTCCCTTACCCTAAATATTCTACATTCTATACACCAATAACATTAGTATTTGTAACACTTAGAATCACTACTCCTCCTTTGTAAGCTCAATCATGAGCATCTATAGAGAAATCCCAAATAACATATTTGATCACTCCAGTCACTGTGACCATGTAAATACCATCCATAGAAATTACCACCTCAACTTACTATACTTATGGTACTCTAGTCAATTATTTGCAATAATAGCCTAGTCATGTTCGAGTGAAGTTCAAACTACCAGCCATACTCAACTTCAATAAAGTGATCAATGAAGTTTAATTTATATAGGATTATTTATATAATGCATATAATAACTATATATTTAAATTAAGACTCTTTTTTTATGAACATTGTACATCATGAAAACTATACATGCAAAATAGATAGTGAATCTTATTTTATTTGTAAAATTAGACAAAATTTGAATAAATAACATAACCCCATCAAAATTTATGTGTGTGCATGCACACAAGTGTGTGTTTTAATTACTCATTATAAAGTGAGAACATTTTTGCAATTAATGTGGGTGAATAATGTTCAACAACTATTTAGTGAGTTTGTGTGAATCTTCTTTATCTTCCATATTTATGTGTTTTCATTGAATAATTTCCATTAATCTTGATAAACCTACAATAGGTTGTGTATGTGGTAAATTTTTATGGATTATAATGAACATTATATTAGTGTTAATATATTCTTTGGTTATTTATCATAATTACAACTTATTAGTGACATTGGATATGTTTAGAAATTTGGTAATGACAACATCCTTTATTAAATTAATAAATTATTCTAAAACTATTTCCTTATTATTTTTTATGTGTTTATTTTTGTTTTTTAATTATATCTAACCCACATAGCCTATGGTAGCTAGTGAGTTTGGAAGGGTTCATTATCTAATTAAATCATAGAGACCCATATATTTTCTTCCCCATATTTCCCTCCTATTTAATTTTCTTTATAAAGATTCATTGTATTTTAAATCCATCCATCCATCACAAGTAAATTTTAGATCAGATGTTAGACATCTATCATATCTAAACCATCTAAGATTGAAAACCATTTCACACATCAATATTCCACCACATGGTTATTTATAAAATTGGGACCTAAAACTCATGCTTTGAAGTGAAATTTTCACCAATCATAAAACATTCAGGACTTCCTGCATGAATATTTGATGTGCATGAAACCCACAACAATACTTTCAACCTATAAAAAATGTTTTGAATCATGTATTATGAACAATGAATAAAAACTTTAACCAAGTATGTAATTAGAGTTCAACCAAATCTATAAACTTTGAAATCCAATTATGATCCTCTATAATCCAATAATCACCAAATATAATTAGCCATGTGAGCCATATCCAATATAATATAAAACCTTATGTGTTTTCATCACTACGTAAAACACTAAATCTATTTCTAAAACCATTCAAAACCTTAACCTAAAGATTTATGATCAACTTTCATTCTATGAAAACAAATTGTACCCAAAAACATATTTTGAATCAATTAAATATGTTTAAAATAACCATATTAAATAAGTGGTTAAAATCTAACCATGAAACAATCAAAATCAAATAAGAACATATGGTTTCTGAAGTGAATCAAGAAAAAAAATCTATACTAAAATAGTAATCATCTAGTGTCAATATGGAAATTGTAATAATTTAATTGATCAAATGCAACCAACCATATTATTTATCAATTTTATAATTCCCAATAATCACACTCAATACTTAGTATATGTACCATTTAAGTGAATTATAAGTTGTGGGTCACCTATTTTCCTCACAAGGTTTGTATTCCTATTAAAAAAATATACTTACAAAATATACTTACCTTTAGTAGTGATTACCATGAACTCCAAATAAAAATTTATGCCATATATAGTAGGAATATAAATTTTAGGTTATTATTAGATGATATTATGTTAAAAATTAATATCAATAAAAAGGCAATAAGGCATAACTAAATATCAATTGAAATGTCTAGGTGAATATATAGTTCTAATGCACACCACTATAGATTTAAAACCTATTAGCCAATTGAAAGATAATTAATTATTATTCACTTGACCATTACATAAATAATTTAATATGATATATAATTTTAAAAATATAATATTGGTTATAATCAAATCATCTTGACAAAAATCATTAATCTGTTCTATTTTTTAAAACCAAATACAACATTTTTTCATTGAATTATAAGACTAATGGAAATGATGAATGAAAAATTGTAAAATGTTAAATTTAACATTGTATATTCCTAATTTAAATCTAAATTTATCAACACCAACATTCAATATAATTTTAATACCTATTTAAGATGCACACATTAAGCATATACAACCTTAAAATAAAATCTGCACCCAAAATGATAGTATGCAATTTAAGATGTTAGCGCTTACAATAATAGTATAGTCCTTACTAGGTATACTAATTTAAATGCATGGAATAAACATATATAAAATTAACATAAATACCACATAATCAACATGGTGGAAGACAAGTACTAATATGGATTTATTTAAAATCCCCTCTAGATTTTTTAAGGTGCTCCAATGATTTTTCCAATGAGTAGATTTGGGTACCATGAAATTTGATAATTTTAAATTTTATTCCAAGAGGTTAGAGAATAAAATACATGTATTTATTCATGTGTTTCATCCTCATATTATATATTTATGAAAATAACTCAAGTGGTGTGTGTTAGTTATGATATTAAGGGTTTCCAAAAATAAGAGAACTAAAGGGGGAAAAATAGATGGGTTTCTATCAGGTAGGTGAGAAGTACTGACTCATTTTCACTATATGTACAATAATTTGTGTGTTATTTAAGCATATTAAAATTGGTCTTTGGATGTCTATGTAGGTTTTGGTATAACTAAGTGGTCAGACTCTAGTATTTTGCAAGGGTAATATTCTCAATTGTGAATATGTGCCTTTAATTGTATTCATTTCTCTAAATTATATAAACCTCATTTTCAATTGCCTTGAATATTCTTATTTCAATTTAGAAAAATATATTGTGAGGTGTTTTAGAATTAGATGAGATGAGAAGATTACTTGCCATATTACCATGAGAGGATAAAAATATATGTAGGTTTTAAAGAGTGGGTTGAAAGTAAAATAATATGAATTGTTTTGAAGAAACTTTAGTGTTAGTAGTTGTTTTGGTTTCATAATTTTGGAGCACATTGATTTTGAGATCAAATGAGTTAAATCTATCTAAACTTTTATTTTCATGCAATTTTTACTTACAAAAAATTTAAACTTATCCACAACTATTTATTTTACCTATTAAATTTAGTGGCATGCCCTAACAAAGACTTGGTGATATTTTATTTCTTCAAAATTATCTATATCATTTTTCATTTTATATATTTATATATATATATAAATTATTTCAAGATTTATTTTTTTATAATTTGAATATAAGGTTTGTTTAATGCCTTGAATAGTATTTATGCCCTGATCCTTTGATTTTCTTTTTATTATCCTTTACAATATGAAAATAAAGACACTTTATTTAGTTGAGTGGTTAACCCTACCCTTCTTAGGCTTTACCTCATCTTGTATGTTATTTTTATTTTATTTTTGTATAAGGTATGTGGGACTCAAGTGATTATTAGGTTATGTTATATTTTAAACCCAAGGACAATGCGAATTACTAACTCCTAATAGAGGCTTATTAATTCTTTATTTTTTCAATCTTCTATTTGACTATCTATATTGCATTATGTATTTATTGTAAGACTATTTATTTGAATAATATTTAGTCATACTACTTTTTTAGTTTTTTAATAAAAAAGGACATTGATTTGGGAATCAAATGAGTTGAATTTATCTAAAGTTGTTTTTCATGAAAGTTGTACTTAACCCAAACCCCTAAACTATATATCCTAGTCCAAGAATGTTGGTTTTAAATTTTAAAAAAGATGGGATACCTTAACATAGACCTAGTCATATTTTTGTTCTTAAAGATTATATATATATAATTTTTCATTACATATAGTCATTACTCCAAGATTATTTTTTTAAAATTGAAGAGATGGCTTATTTAATGCCTTGAATATCATGTATTTCGTAATCATTTGAATTTATCATTATTAATCTACATAATAGACATATAATGACATCATATTTGGTTAAATTGACTACCATTCCCTCCTTAAAATTGACCTCATATTATATTTTATTTTATTTTATCCAATGCAAATAGGGCCTAATGTTTTCTCGTATAGTTGCATGGCTATTAGCAATTTTGATTTCTTGTTTGAGAGAAGTAACCAAAACTTAAAAGTGTGAGTCAAAATGGTTTTTATTTCAAATTTATGCATGAATTTTAATGAACCAAAAGGGGATAAGGATTTAATTACTATATTAATACCAATGGACTCTTTCAAGTCCTTTGTTAAATCAACCTCAACACAAACACACTTAGTAGGGCATGCATATTAGAATTTATCAACCTCATGATAATCAACCATTCTATGGATTTGTAAATATTGTTAAATTATACCCATAGAGGAAGTGGAGGACCTAGAATACCAACCTATAAAATATCTTTAAGGTATATCTACTTAGATACTTTAAAAGTATTGGTCCACTGGACACAATAATGAGGGTATTATTCAAGAACCAACAACTCAACCTATAAAGGAGGGCCTATACTTGAGAAGGATCCTTAAACATTTAAATATATATTGTGATAGATAGTTCAAGTTCCATTTAAACTATTGTACATCACTTATCAACATAGTTAAACTAGCATACATATTTTAGATAAATGTATTTAAATGATGTCGAGAGATATCATTCTCAAGGCATATATTCCACTTATGTCACAAATATAATATAATATAGGTGCCTCAAAAATGATATATCTTGGTGTATTTTAAATAAATATATCTAAGATATCTATGATAATTTTACTAATTTCTAAAAAATGAACTCAAATTTATGATATCCTAATTATGAAGAAAATGGAATATTTTGAACCTTAATCATATAGTTAAAACCAAAAATTTTAGATTCATAAATTTGTAAAAAATATAAAAAAATTAATCCATAATTATATAAAATACTCTAATTTTGTAAACCAAAATGTTTTAAACTTATAAAATGTATCTAAACTTAATTTTTCAAAATTTAAATTTGTAAAAAATATTGTCATAAAACATGGTTAAGTAAATTATAATTTCAAATTTCTAAATTATACAATAACCCTTAATTTTTTAAATTTGATTTAGTATGGTTTATTTATAACATTAAATTTAATAATTGATGTTAGGTCTATGAGTGAGTTACCCATTATACATTTGAGTGTTACTTTTTTTAAGGCCTTACATGCACAATGCAAAAAACATATATTGCAAGCCAACACGTGGAACCAAGATTGGTGATGTACATCCAATATTTTTTCTTAAAAGAGATTATTATGGTGTTGGATGAATTGATATCACTTATTATAGTTGTGGGGAATTTAGTCACTACATCAAAAGATTCTCAAAGTTACCAAGATTTAGTCAATGTGAAATGCAACATAAGATAAAGGAATGCATGAATTATTAAATAAATGATAAGAATATAAAATGAACACCAATATGATTTGGGCCATGTTTTAAGATAAAGTTAATACACCTTATGAACCTCTACACTTAGCATTCATGTTATAACTCATGGTGGTGTTCATACTCATGTAGATCTAAGAAATACTAAGACAATTGTTAACAAAGTGTTACACAAAATGCAGTAAAGAAAAGGATTAGACCATTCCTAAAAATTATAATTTTATCTATATGCCACACATATTATTTGTGAGACATATTCCAAGTTGATTGTCTTAAAAATATGACATGAAAATAATATACAATATGACCTAGATGTTTTGTGATAAAATTTTATAAGGACTTGAGATAGGTACAAATCTACCAAATTTTAATCTATGGCTAAAAAATCTTGTTAAAAACCAACACCACAATTATTAAAAAATTAGACTAATTATCAATAAACACAAATGTAAGGTATGATGTTAAACTCCTTTTGAAAATGTCTATGAATGGTTATGATGTTAAGGATACCTTGTGGGGGTTTATTTTTGTATTAGCTTTAAATTATTAAAAATGGAAAAATGAGATAACTACCTATCTTTCCATGGGAGACCATTTTGTTTTTAGTAGGAGATGATGTCAAATTAAAGCATCGAACAATGAATTATGAAACTAATATAAATTAAGTTATAATCTCACTTGATTATTCTAAAAACCAAAATAATGTGGAGTCTATAAATGATTGTATAATAAATTGATCATATTAATAGAGTAGCTTCACAAATATAGGATTTCATTAACCATACTAGTGATGGAATGTTTAGTTAGATAAGTGTTAGTGACTAATATTATAATATTTTCTTGGAGTGATAGGTGATGGTAGAAGATGACTTGTTATGAACACATTGTGACACATTAAGAAATAAGGTAATGAAAGGGAGTTATAAGAATATAAACATAAAGATATTGGAGAATAATAAGGTTTCACTACCTCATTTAAGAAAGTATTCTTTAAAAAAATTTAAATCATTTTCAATCAAACTAATACTATGTCACACACCAAAGAAGAAAGATATAGTAAAAATTAGATGGATCTAAAATTTATTATTAAAAGGTGGGTACTTTGAATTAGTAAGGGATAAGCTTATTAATATTCTAAAATTGAGGGAATGAGTAGCACCCCCACATTTTATAGACAAATGGATATGTATTTATCACATGAACATGAAATAATGGCACATCTCACATACTTTATATATGTAACTTTATATATGATGGGCTACCCACAATCAAAACTTAAAGATATGGAAAATATTAATTGGGATATTTTTATAAATTTAATTAGGATTATAGTAGTGGGAGTCTCCCAGTATACATTTCATGAGTACGCATAGGGAACTATGATTTAGAATGGAATTTGAACACTATGGGTCCATATATTATATGGGGCCTATGAGAGTTAGTTTTGTATGTGATATGTGCAACACATTTATTTTCACAAGAAATTAAATTTGGAAAGGATAAAAATAAATTATGAAATGAATTTTATTTCTCAAATCTTGGTGTTTTAGTTAACCAAGTCTTATAAGTTTTTACGTAAGTAATTTAGTAAGCCTTAATTTTTTTGACCTTAAATATGTAGAAATATATGATTTTAATAATTACTAAACACCATTTTAAAACCTCTAATAATGAAAAAACTTTATATGGTATGCACCTTAAATATACCAATTTCATAATCACTAATTTTACAACAAATAATAATTTCATAAGTCCTAATTTTAGTAATAAATAAATCCTAATTTCATAATCCCTAATTTTGAGGAAAACATTATATTTGTAATCCCTGATTTTGAGGCAAATTTTAAGCTTGTATGACCTTAAGGAAACCCCTAATTTCATTATTATGAAATTATAATTTCTAAACCCTAATTTAAAAATTTTAAATTCTTAATTATGTAGTAAATTCTATTTTTGTAAACCATAATTTT
This sequence comes from Torreya grandis, assembly GCA_037957365.1. Classification (NCBI taxonomy): domain Eukaryota; kingdom Viridiplantae; phylum Streptophyta; class Pinopsida; order Cupressales; family Taxaceae; genus Torreya; species Torreya grandis. Next base: position 3,126,444 of record JARHVA010000297.1, on the reverse strand, counting down.
GATAAGTCTAATTTTTTGAACCCTAATATTGTAAGCCATAATTTTGTATAAAATCCTAATTTTGTAATCATTAATTATGTAACAACCCCCAGCTTTGTAAGTATTAGTAGTATAGTAAACCTTAAGTTTATAAGCTAAAAATTTACTAATGAATAAACCCTAATTTCACAAGTTCTACTTTTGAAGAAAACCCTAATTTCATAATCCTTAATTATGTATAAATACATAATTAAATAATTAATAAACACTAATTGTATAACTAAATAAACCCTAAATATATTGTAAACCTATCTTTTTGAGCCATAATATGCAACAAACCATAGTTTAAATGCCTTAATTATGAGATAAATTCTAACTTTCTAATTCTTAATTATAGATTACATGATAAATTTGTACACCTTAATTATATAACTAGTTGCAAAATTATTATTTATCCAAGTATATAGCTTCAAGTTTAAGTGTATGAAGAAATTATCAAATATTTTATGAACCATATTAAATTTAAAAAGAAATTCTAGTGGCTATTAAGTTTCTTTTGATTTCAATCCACTCTTAGTTGTTAAATATACTTCATAACACACACCTAAATATTTTCACAAATACTTAAGCACAACAAATTTCATATTAACATATGAAATATAAATATTTTGTAACCCCTAAAATATAACAAAACTAAAATAATAAAATAAATAAATGTGGCTCCAAATTATTGAAGAATAATAGAATTGAATTGACTCTTAATTAATATTTTCTATCTATGACATTTCAAGTCCTTACTATAACAAATTTATTTTTCATTACAATAAACATGTTAGGTGAAAAAATCAAACGTGATTAAGGGAGATATTATGATTTAATCATTATCTTATTCATATCCATATTTATGATTCATTATTTATTGTATTTGGGTATGATAAAAAGATAAATTCAAACATTTTTCCACATAAAATAAGTCCAATATAGATGGAACATGTTTGTATTAAAGAACATTTTTCAAAAATAAGTTTTTTAAAAATGAAGGAAATTTTTCAAAAGTGATTTTAAAAAAAAAAAATTGACCTCCTCAATTTTTTCCTTTGAGATAGTAGAGGGAAATAGGATTTCTTGGGAAGTCTGGGCATACAATCTTAAAATATGGGGCAATCAAGGATTGTTGGTATGTAAGTCACTTATGGGACTTTCCTTTATCTTAGGTTCCATTTGAAGTCCATGAGATCAAATTTATTTGAGGCATTTTGTCAAAATATTCATGAGATATGTGCTTCCATATTTTCCATATATGTATAATAACATATTTGTAACTACAACATGTTACAAAAGCATCTTTTTCTAATGCTAAGATGAGTGTCCATGCCCTGTTCCAAAGAATTTACATTTTCAAGTAGTGAACAGTAGATTTAGAGGTTTTATTTTAGTTGTGCTACAGTTAGATATAATTTTAGAACAAGAAAGGTCATATTTATAAATTTTTTATTTTTCATTTCATCAAATTTTCATTAGTCTTACAATTTAGAAAAATATTGTTGCATTTTTAATGCATGTAAGAAAATTGACCATAATGTCTAGTTTGAAATTCAACTTTTTCTTCTATAATTTATATTTTTATATCATTTTCTAAGAGTGTTTATCTAAATTTGAGATAAATTTGTTGAGAGGTAGCATTTTCCATGTTTTCATATTAATATTTTTTAGAATATATATTTGAATTATCCATTTTCTAATATTTACATCTATTTTAGTGGTAAATAACACCAAGAAAAATAAATTATGATTGAATATAAAGTATTAATATCATTTATCATCTCGATAATTACCAATGAAGGAAATTATTATATATAATATACACCAATTTCCATGAATAAAAAAAACTAGGTAGTACGTAAGATCCTTTCTTATGAGATGGTGCAACCATAAATATGTTTGTAGACATGTATGTAAAATTATGTATCCTAAAGATCATGAAAATTTTGAAAAAAATTCCTCAAATAAATGTGACATCTTATTAGTGGCCAACAATCCAAATAAAAATGATTAAATATCATATCCTAATACCAATTAACATTTTTACAATTCCCAAAAATCACATTCAATACTAATATTATGCATTATTAAAATGACTTATAAGTCATGTGTCACCTTGATTCTTCACAAGGTTTTTATTCATACTAATAAGATTCACTTACAATTAACAATGACTGCTATTAACTCAATAAAAATCACCACCATATGTTTAAAACACATTAGAAAGTTGAATAAGGATGACTTCTTGTTCACTTAAGCATACCAAAAAATCTTTAATATGATTTATGATGTGCAAAATATAATATAGGTTAAAATCTACTTACCCTAAAAATGAGATAATTTAATTACCATGTGAATATATAGTGTTTACGTAAGTCACTATAGGTTTAAAATTTTGAGCATGGTAATTGATGTTAGGTTGTCATTGATGTTAAAGAGAGCATGTGGTAATAGTGCATTAATGTCAAAGTGATCAGATTGATAGCTTGAAGAATATATGGCATATGTGCAAATCAGTAAGGACAAATAAGAGGTTGTGAGGTATCCATAGATATCTTGATGAAGTTTTAGTATGTCATGTGATCTTTTGGAATGATAAATAGGCATAGTATAGCTTAAGAGAAGCTAAAATGTCATTGTATGTCATGTAAATATGTATGATCCATAAATTTTGTGCATTTATTATAGGTACTCAAAAAGTCAATAGTGGGCAAATGTTTTCATGGTGATGTTGTCTATAGTGCCAAGAAGGTACCCTAAATATTTGGAGTATTGAAGTGTTTTATAGATCAATATATAAATCTTATAAGTTGATTTAGTAGACTGTGATGGGCCAGAGACTATCAAGTTTAACCAAGTTGAAGTCTGAGGTCAACTAGTTATTAGATCTAATAATGTGTGTTAAATCATAGATCTTGATCCAATGGTGCACATAAAAGTCAATATGTTAAAGAATGAACATGCTAGTGACATGTGATAAATTCATGGAGATTGCATATAATATCAATGATGAGCATAGTATTATGTAGTTAGAAGATTGATAGAGTAGATAAAGTCAAAGAGTCAATATGTGCATAAGGCATACGAGGCTACCAAGTGGCACAATTATGGGAGCTCATATCAAAGATCAATGGTGAGTGTTATAAGGTAAAGACCAAGTTGATCTATGGAGATTAATGGTGTGTATTTCATCAGTGTTTCTAGGTTACATGATATGAGGTAAAAATTCCAATGTTTAACATCTACTCAGTGATCATTGGAATTTGAATATATAAATTTATGAGGGTAAACTAGTCTATAGATTTTGAGCTATAACTTTTGATATATGAAAAATTTGATCATGGTGTAAAAGGTAAAGTTGTATAGGAATTCAAGATGCATATATAGAACATAGTTATAAGGTTTTAATGATTGTAAAGTAAAATTTATGGAGCTTAAAAGTTGATTGTGTGTTTGAACATGTTCTGCAAATGACCCAATAAGTTAAATTGAGCTGTTCTTGATAGTGTTTTGACATATCAAGATGAAATAGCTATTGGAGAGTGTTTTATAATCCATTAATACTATTTTTTTTGGATTTTTAAGGTTTTACCAATCCATATTTAGTGTGAAAAAAGGCTTATAATTTTACTATGTGTGTTGAATACACTAACAAAATTGAGTGACCATCTTGCAAAGGTAAGTTGAAGGTATTATGAGAAAAATTGAGGAAAAAAATGAATACAAAGATGTATAATAAGTATCAAAGATTTATTATAAGGTATTGGTTATCATATTTTCCCCTTGATAGGTTATATAGAGTCAAAATAGTATAACTATATTCTGACATTGTGTGACCAGTTTGAGTGGTCATTTTGAGTGAGCTATTTTGAGTACTTAAATCTTGTGTTGAAGTGTATAAAGAATATGTAGGTGTATATAATGTCCTAAATGGTTTACATATGTGGTATAATCATATGTATATATGAAATATTTGAGTATTTGCTTCAAAAATTTTGAGACTATGTTTTCCATGTATGAAGACCTAAAGAGCAAGGATACCTAATTGGTAGGTTCAAGGTGTGAGTTGGTGATCCAAGTGGCATGGACCCATGTGGAATTTAAAAAGGGGATATTAGAGATAATTTTTATGTGTTAAAATCATTGGTAAAGGATAAAGGTGGTCCAAGTAGTCTCACATTTAACATGTGAGTATGAAGGCCTAAATGTTTTTTGGTCTCACGAAAATCTAATGATGGTTTAGGATTAATGAGATAATGGCCAACCTATGAGAATGGATTTGAGATATGTATTAGAATTATATAAGTATTAAGGGTTAAGGTAATTCTTATGGCTGACCAAGAAGATAATATTCATGAAGACTCTATAAAGAGTGAAAGCAAAGGTGATGGTTTTTAGAGACTTGTGTGAGTAGAGTTGAGTAGTTGTGCGAGTGAGGATTCAAGTGAAGGAGAGAACCTTTGAAAGAAAATTTAATTATAATTGGGGATAAAAAAATATTGAATATGACTCATTATGCTTATCTAATTAATTTGATTCAAGATAACACATAATTCATTAGACGTAATGAGCCTAGAAGAGGCATTTTGAGTAAGCTAGCCCTAGAGATAGCTTGAGAGAAATTGGAGGTGAAGAGTGTAGATAGAGGTGATAATAATTAGTTGAAGAGTATAAATAGTTTTTTAAGTTTATTTTTTTAGGTATATGATTAGGTGCTTGGTTTCTTATGGGGTTGATTCCTCCTTGCAAGGTAAACTTTGCTAAAGGTCTAATTATTATGGGTGCTCAGCTGGACAGAGGTAGTTGCTCCTTGTGGGTTTGGTGTCTCGCTAACCTAAGGGATGAGTTTTCATTGATAAATGGGTGCATCTTATAGGTTTCAATGGTTTTTATCCCCCAAGAGGGTTTCCCACATATATGATATGTTCATGTGATGTATGCTCTTATTTATACTTAAAAATGTATGTACTTTCATGTTTATGTTACTTAATCAAGTTGATGTATGTTAAATAAGTTAGGAGTTGGGAATATAATTAGATTATGTTATATCATTGATTCATCCCCCACTCTTAGTGATTATACCTCTAATAATTGGTATCATAGCTGGGCCTTCATTGCAAGTTTAACCACTTAAAGGTGATCCAAGGTACAATCTAGGTAAGCAATTGAATAAAGAGAATAAAGAGTTGAAGGCTCAATTAGAGGTTAATTATGCATGTCCAAAATGAAGAGAAGAAATGCACAATTAGATCAAGGCACTGATTTAGAAGTATAGTGTTAAGATTAGACAATATGATCAAGAAGAAGCTCAGAAAAAGATCATGGCCTCAAACATTAAAGATATTATGGATGAGTACATCAAGCTCAATAAGGAGATAGAATTAATGAAGGAAAGCTCAAGATAAATAGATGATAAAGAGAATATCATCATGTTTGATGAATAAGTTTGGTATGATAGCAAGGAAGAAGAAGTTGATCTAGAAGCTAAGTTCATGAGTTCACTTGATGAACTAAAGGAACAAAATAAGAGGAATTATAAAATGAGAAATATGATCAAAGGCCTTGAAGTGCAAGTTAGATCTCTTGAGGAGAGTTTGTCCAGAAAATCCATGAAAGAGGAAAATGATAATAAATAACTAATCAAGTTTATGGAAGAGAAAGCATATTCAAGCATGAGAGCTAAAGAAGATGATTGTACTTTAAATACTAATCTTGTTTATATGAAGGATGAGCATTAGAAAGTCACAATCAAGATAGGAAATCTTGAAGAAGATCAAAAGAAATCAGAACGAGACAAAGAAGATGGTATCATGAAAGATAATAAGTTAGATCAGGTCAAGAGTAAATTGAAGAACCCAATTAGACAACCAAATGCTTTAAGGTATGCAAAATATTTTATGGGTCATTGTTTTGTTTTTCATCTTGTTGGTCATAGGGAAAAGGACCGTGTAAAAGAAATAATTAATCAAAGGGAGATCACTACCATATTCAAACAAAAGGTATGGAATACATAGTCTATTATAATTGTCATGACATGGGACATATTGTTAGATTCTACACTAGAATGCATGGAAAAGACTAACCTAGGTATGGAGACCTAAGATACAATATGGTATGTTTGCTAAGATTCATAATATTCATCAAATAGAAGGTATGAATAATGTTATTTTATACAATTGTCAAAGAGTTAGTCACATTGCTAGGTATTGAAACAATAGATTGAATGAGATCTCAAAGAAAAATAAGGTGTGTGTGTGTGTGTGTGTGTGTGTGTGTGTGTGTGTGTGTGTGTGTGTGTGTGTGTGTGTGTGTGTGTGTGTGTGTGTGTGTGTGTGTGTGTGTGTGTGTGTGTGTGTGTGTGTGTGTGTGTGTGTGTGTGTGTGTGTGTGTGTGTGTGTGTGTGTGTGTGTGTGTGTGTGTGTGTGTGTGTGTGTGTGTGTGTGTGTGTGTGTGTGTGTGTCTATATATATATATATATATATATATATATATATATATATATATATATATATATATATATATATATATATATATATATATATATATATATATACCCTAGTGTGTAAGGAAGAGGTCACAAATGCATATGGAAACCTAATCCTATTAGGAAAGATCAGACTAAAACCAAAGATGGTTTGTTTTCCATGATAGACATGAAGTAAAGATAAGAGTTTCTATTGTCTACACTTGTTAACACATCTAGAGGAAAGAATGAAGTTGAGGATCCATTCAATGTCAATTTGGTAATGAGGTAGGACTATAATTCAAGTGAGAGTATGGAGATATGGGAGTCTCTTGAGTTATGGGATCTTTAGTCCCTCTATGATAAGTGGGTGTCTCTACCTATGATTATTAATATACATCTATCATGTATGGAATAAAGTGTATATGATCTAGGTAATAATCAAAGTGTCAATAAGTACAAATCTTAAAGGCAAAGGATGAGCAAGAGATTATGAAAGATAAAATTGTATATAAAGGAATTTGAAAATTTTAAATCATTTTGGATGCTAGTTCAAGAGGTTGATTAGTCAAGACAAGGATAATTAATTTCATGACAAGAATATCATTTGAAGTTGTGTTTGGCTAAGAGGGGGCTAAATGAGTTAGCTTGAGTGGATTCAATAAGATGTGCATGATGTGAGGGGGATCATATGTGAAGATGATTTAGTATTGATATAAGTGTGAATATTTTTGATACAATTGTGAATCCAAAAATATTAACATGATGACTTGATCAAACCAAGTCATATATTTTGATAAGGTATTGAATATTCATGCATGAGAAAAGAAATCTTATGATTTCTATAGGTAAATAGTTCCAAGGATCAGAAAAACCCAAATTCAGATTGGTGCATGCCAAAGGGATAAGACTTGTTCATATAGTTGAATGTATGTATCTTGTACATCTTAAATAGTATTTGATGAATACATGATGTTAAAGAAGAGACCCTTTATCATTAATGTGAAAGGGGGAAAAATATCATAATGAAGGAGTTCAAATGAAGTCATTATGAAGGTGTTTTCCCATCAATGACAAAGAGGGATATTATTGAGCATGGTCATTGATGTTATGTTGTCATTGATTTCAAAGAGAACGCGTGGTAATAGCACATTAATGACAAAGTGATCAGATTGATATCTTGAATAATATATGGCATATGTGTAGATTAGTAAGGACAAAGAAGAGGTTGTGAGGCATTTATAGATGTCTTGATGAAGTTATGATGTGTCATGTGATCTTTTGGAATGATAAATAGGAATCTCATACTTTAAGATAATCCACACAATCACTACACATCATGCAGATATGTATGATCCATTAAGTTTTTTTGTTTATTACATGTACTAAAAAAGTCAATAGTGGGTAAATGTTTTTTGGTGATGTTGTCTATAGTGCCAAGAAGGTACCCTAAAGATTTGGAATCCTAAAGTGTTTTCTATCTCAAGATATAAATATTCTAAGTTGCTTTAGTAGACTGTGATAGGCTAGAGACCATCAATTTTAACCAAGTTGAAGTCTGAGGTTAATTAGTCAGTAGATATAATGATGTGCATTAAATCATAAATCTTGATTTAATGATGCATGTAAAAGTCAATATGTCAAAGAATGAATATGCTAGTGACATGTGTCACATTCATAGATATTAGATAGAATATCAATGGTGAGCATATGATTGTGTAGTTAGAAGATCAATGGAGTGGTTCGAGTCAAAGAGTCAATGTGTGTAGAAGGCACATGAGACTGCTAAGTGGCATAATCATGGAAGCCCAAATTGAAGATCAATGGTAAGCATCATAAGGTATAAAATAGGCTGATCCATGGATATTGATGGTGTGTATTTGTTCAATGTTTCTAGGTTTCATGAGATGAGGTCAACATGTCCAATGTTTAATAACAACTTAGTAATCGTTGGGTTTGAATATTTGAATTTGTGAGGGAGAACCAATCTATAGTTTTTGAGCTATAACTTTTGATATATTCATAATTTGATCATGGTGTAAAATTAAAAGTTGCATAGGAATTCAAGCTACATTTATATAACCTAGTTATAAGGTTTGAATGACTATACAGTCAATTTTATGGAGCTTCAATGTTGATTATGTGTTTGAACATGTTCTACAAGTGAACTAAGAAGGAAAATTGAGTTGTTATTGATAGTATTTTTATCTTTAAAGATTAAATAACAATTTTAAAGTGTTATGGACTTCATGAATTCTATCTATGAGGATTTTCAAGGTTTGACCAATACATCTTTAGTGTGAACAAAGGCTTAGAAGTTGACTATGTTTGTTGAATGCACTAACAGTTTGAGTGACCATCTTACAGAGGTAAGTTGAAGGTGTTATGAGTATAATTGAGTAAAAAATGAATATGAATATGTCAATTAAGTCTCAAATATTTATGACAAGGTACTAGTTGTCATAGTTTTCCCTTGATCAGTTATGGATATTCAAAATAGTATAATTGTATTTTAACTGTGCATGACCAATCTAAGTGGTCATTTTGAGTGAGCTATTTTGAGTGCTAAAAGCTTATTTTGAAGTGTCTAAATCACATGGAGATGTATCTGAGGTCCTAAAGGGTTCACCCATCTAATCTAATCATTTGTCTATATGAAATATTTGAGTATTTCTTTATAATTTTTGAGACTGTGTTTTTTATGTATGAAGACCTAAAGAGCAAGGAGACCTAATTGGTAGGTTCAAGGTGTCAGTTGGTGTTCCAAGTGAAATGGAACCATGTGTAAGTTATAAAGGTTATATTAGAGATAATTTTAATGTGTTTGAATCACTAGTTAAGGATAAATTTAGTCTAAGTAGTTTCACATGTAACATGTGATTATGAAGGCCTAATTATTTTAGGTCTCACCAAGACCTAATGGTAGTTTGGGACTAATGAGGTAATGGTTGACCTATGATAATGGATTTAAGATATATATTATCATGATAGAATCCTAAAGGTTTAATTCAATTCTTATGTCTAACCAAGAAGATAATATTCTTGTAGACTCTATAAAGAGTGAAATCAAAAGTGATGGTTTTTAGAGACTTATGCGAGTAAAGTTGAGCAATTGTGTGAGTGAGGATTCAAGTGATGGAGGTAACCTTTGAAATATAAGGTATTGGTCATTGAGGAACAATAGAGAGTGAATATGATTAGTCATTCTTATCTAATTAAGTTGATGTAGGAGAACACATAGGTTATTGGACCTAATGAGCCTAAAAGAGGTAGTTTGAGCAAGTTAACTCAAGAGGCATCTTGAGAGAGATTAGAGGCGAGGAGTGTACATAGAGGTGATAATCATTACTTGAAGAGTATAAATAGGTGTTCAAGGTGATCTATTTAGGTATCTAAGTGGGTTTTTTGTTTTTTAGGAGGTTAATTCCTCTTTGTTAGGTAAAGCTTGTTAAAGGTCTAGTTGTTGTGGGCACTCAGCTAGATAGGGGTAGTTTTTCCTTATGGGATTGGTGTCTCAATAAACTAATATATGGGTTTTCCTTGATCAATGGGTTTTGTTCTAAATGTTGGATATTTTTTTATAGGATTGTAGTCCATCTTACAGGGTTAAATGGGTTTTATCCCCTAAGAGGGTTTCCCACCTATATAATATGTTCATGTGATGTAGCTCTTATGTATGCTTTGAATGTATGTGCTTTCATGTTTATGTTGCTTGATCAAGTTTATGTATGCTGAATAAGTTAAGAGTTTGGAATAGAATTGGATTATCTTGCATCATTGATTCACCCCCTCTTAGTGATTGTACCTCTAACATAAAACCTATTGGATATTTTAAGAAGAATGACTTTTGTTCCTTTGAGAATTCCGAAAAGACTTTGATATGATTGAAAATGTATGAAAAATAATAAAGGATATAATATATTTAGTGTTAAAATAATTATAACCATAGTATAAACTCATCACATGATATAATTGTTAATGTAACAGTGAAAAGGAGTCTACATTAATGTGTATAGTAAATATTTAGCTATGGCATCTTCATTATGATCCTAGAAGCTTACTAGCAGAAGGAAAGAATGGAAGTATCATGTTTTAAGTTGGGTTTTTATTTTTATAAATAAATTAAATTTTAAATACTAATTGAAACAAGCACAAGATATTATAGCTATTAGAGAGTGGTAGTTACATTGTGAATAGAAAATATTTAGGTTGAGCTAAGTAGAAACATGGATTACAAAGTATTTTATAGAAAAAAACATAGAAAATTAATTTCAATTTTTATTGATATAGTATTATTTCAAAAATATCCTAATAATTGAATTCCATACAACTAAACCTATTGTAGCACCATGATGGAAATTTACAAATGAAAAAAATACATTTCCTAACTAAAACAATGTGTGGTAGATTGAAAAAAAATGTTTTTTGCCCACCTCATAGTTATTCCAGTCCAAAAATTAATGATTACTCAACCAGAAAATCATTTTATTTTCATTACTTATCCCACATTTTTTTCATACCCAAACTATGGGTGTCACCTCCAGTTCAAATACTATTTTCAAGTCAACTAACATCTGACCATGCTATTTTTTTAGAACTTGATACAAAGATCATTAAAAAAATTAAATATGAATTTTGAGTCCTTTTTAATCAAAGATGAAATCACTATAATTATCAAGTTCTAATTTGAGTTATCTAGATGATTTGACCAAGAAATTGGTAGATTGGTTGTCAATGTATTGAATAATAAGGATGAAATCGATTAACAACTATTAAGACTTACTTTGTGATTAATAAGAAGTTTTAAAATCAAATAAAATATGGATAATTTATGGGTAGCTATAGAAAAATAATATATTTTAAATAAAATATTCATAAGTATGTTTGGTAGCTTCTCAAACCCTATATTATATATAAAATTAATGTTTAAAAATAAAACTTTAGTTTTAGATGTCTCTTATGTAACTTTTGATCTCTTATTGAAAATGTATAATGTTTATTAGGAATATGTATAGAAAAATAAATATATTATATTTATATATTTCATTTTCCCATGAATTTTAATATAATATTTTAATTAACCCATCATGAAGCACAAGGTCTATCATCACACAAGTTGATCAAACTAATTCAAAACTAGTCTCAATAAACTAATTATAGTTGTATGTGATATAATAGTATTTCAAACATAACATATGTGGAAATATATATAATAATATTTATGATATTATTCAATGTCAAACATTTAGATTGTCGATGCTATTGGGTGTCGTTATTCCCTTCATTTAATCAACTTTTTGTTGATGTCATATTTAACCAGGGCTGTGTCTAAAGCTATATGCAACAAGAAGAATCATAGCGATTTAGTAATTGATTATAGGTATTTGTATTTTTTTATTTTTGTTTTGGGGGTTTTTAATGTCTTAAGGATTTCTTGATCAAAACCTTATTGAAATCAAACTATGAAAATTGCTGAAAGTAAATACACGTTTGTAGAAATGAATTTGTTGGAAGCAAATACACGTTTGTAGAATGAAATAAAATGCTGGAAATAAACACACGTTTGCAGAATAAAATAGATTGCTAGAAAATGATTGCAAGGAAATGAGAATTTAATCTAAAATGCCTGTAGGAACAACAAATTTTAACTTTAAGGAGTTGGAAAATTTTATAAATTTAATAGAGTTACCTATTTTCTTGAATAAAATATAAATACCAACCAAAAATGAAGATCCTGGTTCTTTGGAGGAGTGGGCCCTTGCTCCACCTAGAAACATGATTGAACAATTTAATTTGCTTTCAAAATAAAATGGCTATTTCATTGATAAAATGTTTTATATTACAAAATGTACTAATATATCCTTATCTCTCTATTCTTCAATGATTTTTCTCTCTTTTCCTAAATTCCCAGGTCTATATATATAGATGCTTTGATAGTTGTAACTGTTTCATAGATACGATAGAACTGAATCATGTCTAGAATAGTGCTGAATCAAGATGTGGTTGGATGTCTAGTTGTGTGATGAATGTCTTGGATCTGCAAGTATGGAAATTGGGGATCTTCTAATTTAATGGGATCATTGACCCGACAGATTGCTGGCCATTTGGAATAGATCCTTATCAGTTCCATATCTAGCTGTGAAAGTTTTGGAGCTTATCTACAAGAGTACTAGATCTAATTTAGATAATTTTGGAGCTAAATATAGAGTTTTAGAGCTAAGTCTAAAAATGTGACAACTTGAAATAGTATGGTGGAGTTCTAGAACTAAGTTAAATCGATTACAATGCTTCCAAAAACATGCACTCCACTTCACATTTGTTCTTTATCCTGTTGATGACCTATTTTATTTCAAAACTTGAATTTTACAACACATTTGTTAGGAATTATAGGGTTTTTTAAAACGTTAGAATCACAATCAACAAAAGATGGATAATTACATCCTAACTCATCTCAAATCAAAATAAAAGTTAAAAAATGCAATCAAACTTAATAAAAGGAGAGAGTAAGATGAGGTCATTTATTATACATTTATCGAGCATATCCTAACCTCATCATTTCCCTAAACTTACTTGCTTGTAAGTCCCTTTAATAGCTTCACTCTTCAAATTCAAGATTGTATATCCTAAGTTCCATTTGATTGCTCAGATCAATTAGTTGAAAATAAATATCCTAATGCTTTGATTCGGAGGTACCATACCCAACTCCTGCTTCTACTTTTCTTTTCCATTCCACAAATTGAGTGGGATTTTAAAGTTCTCTATTTTTCCAAGGAGATATGGGAGTGAGAAGCAGAGGTGGCCTTGTCCACATGCCTATCCATATGCATAATGGAGTTTCATTGATCTAAGGAATTATTGTGCATAAAGATTTTGCCCTTTTTAGACTCTAGATCAAATTTGAAGGGGATATTACTTCCCTTATTTTCAATGCCATCAGAAGAAATTCCAATATTTTAAAACATGCATCATAGATATTATCAAAATTTACCTTCTCATAAGAGGTGAAGACATCCATGCTTTGCTATAAATTGAAACGATAAGGTCCCCTGACCTTGTCATTAAATGCATGGGATTGGACATGTGTAGCAACGGTGAGTGGGTTACCATAATGAATTCTCATACAAATACTAGATGAACTATCCTTTGACCAATGCTCTGACTCCCTTTCTTTCCATGCAATCTAATTTTGAAGAATAGAGACAAATGTGTTAAGCTCAAAATGTACAGACATAGGTCTCCTTTTATAACTTCTTCTAATGTTCATCTTTTGCTCAGGCTTAGGTGAACTGTCATTATCAGAGATAGGTATCAGTTCTTATGTAGCTTTTGTAAAAGAAGAAATTTATTGAGAAGGTATAGTAGGGTTTACAATTTTAACTTTTCTTCTAGATTTTCTTATTTTTGGTATTTCTTCTTCCCCTAATATTTTCTTTTCCTTAGCAATGGTATCAGTTTTCAAATAAACTGAAGGGGTAGGAGGAGTTTCTATTGTTCTTCTAGAAATACCAAGGTTTTGCCCAAATTTGCCAAGAAATTCATCCCACATTTCTTCCCCATTTTTCTTTAGAAAGAAATGGTACTAGCATATTAAATGCACTAACCCATGATGTCTGATTGTTCCTACACCCCAAGAATACCTCTAGGCCATTATATGGATGGATTCAAAAAGAAACACACGAAGGTTTACAATATATTCTAGTTTTTTGGCTCCATATCTAAGGTGTATAAGGATGTTTAGGACTTCTTTTCCTACTGTCCCAAATTGTCCATCACAAGTTAAATACTTAACTATCCAAAATGCTACTCTGTCAAAGGGTTTGGGCAGGCTGGCCCTTTTAACTCCTTTAATGATTTTATTTGTGTTATAAATATACTAGGGTTTAGCTTCCCCTTCTTTCAATAGGGATTCAGCCAGGTCTTTTAATGTCCCCTTGACAGGGTTTCTGACATGCACTATTGGTATTCTAGACATTTCACTTATTAATTTCACAAAAAAAGGAATAACAACCATCCTAATTTTTGTCCTTGATTTTTCTAAATTGATAACAAATTCTCTTACCAGTTCATCATTATATTTGAGAAATCTCCTCAGAAACTCTAGCCATCCTGCTTGTTGAAAGATAGTTGCTACTTCTTTATCTAGAACGAGCTGGGTATCATTTTTTGGTTCTGACTTCTTTTTGATTCCCATGATTCATTCTTCTTGAATCTTAAAAAGGTTAGCTAAAGATTGCTTCCATTATCAGTGGAATTGATGATTTTGGCTATGAAACTAGTGGATTCAGTTTTTGATCTGGTGAATTTAGTTGTGGAATTACTATACTTAACTACGAAACTTAGTGATTTTGACTACAGAACTACTATACTTAGCTGTAGAACTGATAGAGGTAATTCAGTGTATCTCTTTAGATTTTTTTTAGTAGCTAGCTTTTACTTTGTAGATTCAATAATAAGAATGATTCTTTATGACTATCTACCAACTCATTCCATCATCAATATCCTTCTCATGATTTTGCACATTTAACTATGATATACAATAGATGACTCATCATACTAATCTTTCTAAATCAAGTCTAATCACACATGCAAACTTTCAATCTAACCTTTAACAGGTTAAAAACATAATTACCATCCTTGATGATGTAATCCCTCTGATATGATGACTCATCATTCCTAAAAAGTGGTTAGAAAATAGTTAGAAAAAAGTTTTATTTGAATTAGCCATTTATTTGAGAAGATCAACTACCATCACTGGTTTTTAATTGATATTGTTTTTTTTTTGGAGAAGAGAATGCCATTTACTAGTTTTTATCCTCTTCCCTTTATTCTAGATCTTTTCATCTAATTATTTGATCATTTTGGAAGAACTAGGTTCTTCCATATGATCAAGTTCTTTATTTACTTCAATTTGCTTCAAGAATTTGTCCTTAGTAGGAGTCTTCATATAAATTTTTAGACTATGTCTATTGACCAAGAGTTTTCTTTTGATGCCATCAATAGGAATTAATTAGATAGAACCATTGTCAAATATCTACTTGATCTGATAAGGTCCCAACCATCTAGTTCTTAATTTGCCTTTGAATTATTGGTACTTAGAATCAAATAGTAGTGCATAATCTCCTACTTTAAATTGTCTTTCCTTGATATGTGAATCATGCCATTGCTTTCTTTGACCTTAGATTATCTCTTTCTGGTGAATTACTTCCATTTTGAATTCATCCAATTCATTGAGTTGAAGGATTCACTCCTTTTGAGCTACATCCAATTCAATTCCCACCTTAGCTATTATACTCAATGTTTGTAGTTTGAACTCAATAGGAAACAAGGGCTTTTTCCCATAGACCATATGGTGAAAACCCTGCTGTGGTTTTCCAAGTTGTATTGTAAACCTAGATAATTTTAGGTAGTCTTTTTACCCAATCTATTTTTTCAGCTTCAACTATTTTAGTGAGGATGTTTTCTAATTCTCTATTTGTTACTTCAACTTGTCCATTTGCTTGCGGGTGATAGGAGATGACTTCCTATGATTGATCTAATAATACATTTTGAAGGCCTAAATCATGTTGGACATAAATTGTGGTCCCTGGTCTAAAAATAAGCTTCTTGGTATTCTAAACTTTACCATAATTTTGTGCCAAAAGAAATCAGCAACTGCTTTTTCAATGGCATTTGTTAAACCCTGCACTTCTACCTATTTTGTTACATAATCAGTACACACAAGAATGTGCTCTTTTCCCTATGAAGGAGGATTAAAGGGTCCAACAAAATCCAATCCCCATCTCTCAAATGGTTCAATTGCTACTTGTGGTTGCAGAGACATTTCATTGGTAATGGTTGGTTGTCCCATCCTTTGATAAGGATCACACTGCCTAATATATCTCTTCACATCTTTGTATAGAGATGGCTAATAGTAACTAGTGCCAAGTATATTTTGAGTTGTTATTTTCACTAAATAGTGTCCTCCACTTGGTTCATCATGACATGCCTAGAGGATGTCAAAGATTTCATCTTCTCTTACACACTTGTGTAAAACCAAATCAGGACCACATTTAAATAGCATTCCATTTAACCATTTGAAATGTGCACTAGTTTTGATTAATTTTTTATGTTTTTTAGTGAAAGAAAGAGGAAACTTCCCTGTTGAAAGATAATTTTCCATGTCAGCAAACCATGGTGTATCATCTAAAATAACAAACAATTATTCATCTAGAAAGTTGTCCTTGATTGGATCCTGCTCCCCTGTAGTGGTCAATCTTGACAAGAAATCAACTACCACTTTATATTTGCCTAAATTATCCACATGGTAATATAAAATTCTTGTAGAAGTAATAACTATCTAATTATTCTACCTCTAACCACTAGTTTGTTCATTAAATATTTAATTATTGAGTGATCTGTATGTACAAATATTTTGTACCCTATAATGTAATGTCTAAATTTAATGATTGCATAGATCACAGCCAGAAATTTTTTTTCATTGGTAGTGTAAATTCTTTTAGTGTGAGTAAGATATTTACTTAGGTAGTAAATAACATACATTCTTCCTTCTTCATCTTTTTATCCCAAAATTGCACCAATTGAGGTATTTGAGGCATCAGTTTGGATGCAAATAGGTTTCTCCTAATTAGGTCCTTACAATATTGGGGTAGTTACTAATTTCTCTTTAATTTATTCAAAATCATGTTGACACTATTCATCCCAAAGAAATTCATAGTCTTTGGTGAGCAATTTAAACATGGGGGAAGAAATTTTACTAAAATCCTTGATAAAGCACTTATAGTATTAGCATGCCCTAAAAATGACCTGATATATGTGGCGGTTTGAGGAATAGGAAAATCTAAAGTAATCTTGATTTTGTTTTGGTCAACTTGAATTCCTTTTTTTGAAATATGATGTCCTAATACAATGGCTTTATCAACCATCATCAAACATTTCTCATGACTAATAGACAAGTGATATTGTTCACATCTTGTTAATACTCTATCCAAAATTTTCAAGGCATCATCAAATGTATCTCCATGCATAGCAAAGTCATCCATATATACCTCTACACTGTCATTTGTTACATTTGCAAAAATTGCTAATATAGCTCTTTGAAAGGTTGTTGGAGCATTACATAGTCCAAATGGAAATACCTTGTAAGCAAAGGTATCCCATGGACAAGTAAATGTAGTTTTGTCCTAATCCTCAGTAGCAACTCTGATTTGATTGTATCCACTAAATCCATCCAAGAAGGAAAAGTACTGTTTACCTGAAAGGTTGTTTAAGACTTGATCTATGAATGGTAAGGGAAAATAATCTCTCAAGGTGGCTTTGTTCAGTTCCCTATAGTCAACACAAATTCTCCATTTTCCATTATTTTTAGGTACAATTACAAGAGGAGACACCCACTAGCTATCTGAGATAGGGTAGCTAAAACCTACTTGTAATAGTTTTTCAATTTCTTATTTGACTATATCCCTTAAGGCTGGATTAATCCTTCTCTGAGGTTGCTTAACTGGTCTAATGTTTTTAGTATAAATGTGATGCGTGCAAATACTTGGATGAATTCCCTTCATATCTCTATATTCCCAAGCAAAAGCTTTAGTATGATCCTTCAAAATATCAAATAGTTTGACTTCTTCATCATTCTTTAACCAACTATTAATATTCAAAAAATTTCCTAGTTGAATCTCAACATGTTTCATTCCAGGATATGATGAACTAATTTGTTGAAAGGGTTCCATTAAGGTGTTTAGTGGACATGCATGTGGTAAAAACATATGATATGTAGCAACATCTCTAAAAGTTCCTTGAGACAGAATGCTAGATAAAGGACAACAGGAAGAATTATTATACTTATCTTGTTGTAGGTTGAATTCCTCATTATTACTATTGTCCAGAAATTCTTCATCATCTCCTAATATCTGTAAAGCTGAAGCTACAAATCCTTCCTCTCCCCAAGAGAAATATCATTCTTCTAGAGCAAAATTATCTCTATTTGTAGAGAATTGGTGTGGTTCTAGAACTAACTATGATGGTTCTGAAATAGATTATGTAGGTTCCAGAACTAATCCCATTTGCTCCAATGACAATTGATGTTAATTAAATGAAGGATTAAACATCTCTTCTATTTCCCATACACGATCCTACAATGTTATCATAGCCAAAGAAGATATCCATATTTGGGTAGTAGGAGTTTTCCTACTAATAAATTAACAAGTTTCCCATCTATTGGAATAGTCCTGGGGTACTATTTATTTCTTCTAGGTTTTTGAAAAAATAATAGTTTGATTAACTTATTCAACTCTAGAATATCCTTAATTACTTGTAACAATGGTATTTCAATATTCAATCTTCTTAGTTCTTGCACCAATTTAGATTTCTTAAGTTCTATGGTTTCTTTAAGTCTTTCTGGAAATGGAATCTTAGTAGAATTTATTTTTGGTTCCTTATCTTTTTCTTTGTCATCTTCCTTAGGTGTAATTGTGCTAGGGGTTTTAGCTTCTTTTATCATCTCAGTGATTATAATAGGTGGATTGCTAACTATTTTTCCAGATCTGGTTTGAATGTTTTTACAATCCATTGTATTTAAATCAACTGATTTTTCTAGTTCTGTTTTGTATACAGGAGTTATTTGTTTGTTTCTTGGGTTTGCTACTAGTTGTGCTAGCATTTGTGTTTGGACTATGTTTTCAACCTATGGATTTTGTGCTAGAGGTCCCATTATGGCTTGTTGGTTCTGATTTTCATATGTTTTCCTTTGCACATAATTACTAGGGCCCCATCTAGGTTGTGGCCAAGCATAAGGATTAACTTGACCAGCCTAAGGTTGTTGATGTCCTTGAGTATACCAAGATTAACTTGCCCAATCCTAAGGATGCCATGTGGGTTGAGGGGCCCAAGGTGGTTGTCTCCAACTTTGTGGTACTATTTTAGCTACCCATGGCATCATCTAAGGATTAAGAGCTGGTCTTGGCATAAACTATCCTTGGTTAGGTTGTCTCTGAACAAAATTTAATTCTTCTGTGGTGTATGATGTATTAGTTTTTTTGAGATGATTTTTTATGAGTGGAAGAAGAGAACAAGCATGAGTATCATGTTCTTTAGATTCAAAAATAAGACATACTATTGTTTTATCTAAAGGACATTCCCTTATTTCATGCTTCTTCCTGCATCTAGGACAATACATGGCTAATGGTTCAAGTTGGGCATTTGCTTTAGCTTGAAATCCATCCATGGTGGAGGTTAATTGAACTAATATGTCTATTTTAAAGTTTACCAATTCATCCATCAATATTTTCATATATGGATTCAAATTTTTAACTGTTTTCCCTTTTTTATGTCCACCCCTTGTCCTTCTACAAATTTCTATGATTTCATCCATTCTTAATTGAGCAATGTTTCCTCCGCTAATTAAATCAAGGGTTTCCCTAGATTCATCATCCAAACCTTTGAGAAAAATGGTTTTACTTAAATCTACTTAAAGTATGAATCCACATCTTTTACTCACAAAGAGGAATTTGTTCAAATAATCTTCCATATTTTCATCTTCTTCTTGTTTGATTTTGAAAAATTCTTCCTTTCAATTTCTTCTTCTACAATAATATTGATATTTGTCTAGGAAGACAGCTTCCATTTATTCCCAATTGGTAGTAGAATTAGATGTTATCCCATAAACCACCTCATTGCTTCATCCTTCAGAGTAGATGGAAACAACTTGAGTTTTTGATTATCTATCTTGTAATCATAAGTCTAACATAGTACTTTAAAATCCAATAGAAATTGGTCAGGATCCTTAGATGACATTCCTCTAAATGTGGGCAAGTGTGCAGGTGAAATTTTTTTCATAGTGGTTTCATCATCCTTGATCTGAATGGGATAGGTAAAGGTTCTCTCAAGTTCTCTTCCAGCCTCTCATGCCATCTCTCTAGTATTTTCTAGTCCCTTCTCCCAGTCAATGTGGTATGTGGTCTATTTTGGGCATGGTGAAAAGTCAGGAGTAGGAGGTTGACTACTCAATTGAGAATCAAAACTTTCCCTCAATGTATCTTGAGAAATAATCCTCCTCCCTAAGGTTCTACTTGGTTCTAGTGACTTATCCAAAAATTCCAAAAATGGCAATTTTGCTTCTTGTCTTGTAGGAGATAATGGTGCCTCTAATTCTTGCTCAACATCCTTATTTAAACTAGAGGATGATGGAGATTCTTATTCAGATATTTTGGGGAGAAATCTATCCTTGGAGTCTCATGGTCTACTCATAAATTAGGGAAAATTTCTTTAATTACTAAATGAATGATTTGTTTCTCTTGTTGATTAGAAAATTCCAACTAGTGATTCCCTGACAACGGTGCCAAAAATGTTGGGTGTCATTATTCCCTTTATTTAATAAACTTTCTGTTGATGTCATATTTAACTAGGGCTATGTCTATAGCTATATGAAACAAGAAGAATCATAGTGATTTAGTAATTGATTGTAGGTATTTTTATTTTTTTCTTTTTGTTTTGAGGTAATTTTAATGTCTTAAGGACTTTTTGGTCAAAACCTTATTGGAATCAAACTATGAAAATTGCTGAAAGTAAACACACATTTGTAGAAATGAATTTGCTAGAAGTAAACACACATTTGCAAAATGAAATAGAATGCTGGAAATAAACACACATTTGTAAAATAAAATAGATTACTGGAAAATGATTGCAAGGAAATGAGAATTTAAACTAAAACGCCTGTAGGAATAACAAATTTTAACTTTAAGGAGTTGGAAGCATTTATAAATTTAATAGAGTTACCTATTTTCTTGAATAAAATATAAATACTGACCAAAAATGAAGATCCTAGTTCTTTAGAGGAGTGGGCCCTTTCTCTGCCTAGAAATAGGTTTGAACAATTTAATTTGCTTTCAAAATAGATATGGCTATTTCATTGATAAAATGTTCTATATTACAAAATGTACTAATCTATCCTTATCTCTCTATTCTTCAATGATATTTCTCTCTCTTTTCCTAAATTCCCAGGTCTGTATATATAGATGTTTTGATAACTATAACTGTTTCATAAATATGATAGAACTAAATCATGCCCAAAATAGATGTTAAATCAAGATGTGGTTGGATGCCTAGTTGTGTGATAAATGTTTGGATTTGCATGTATGGAAATCAGGGATCTACTTCTAATTTAATGAGATCATTGACCTAACAAATCACTGGCCATTTAGAATAGATCCTTATCAGTTCCATATCTAGCTATGAAAATTTTGGAGCTAAATATAGAGTTCTAGAGCTAAGTATGAAAATGTGACAACTTGAAATAGTATGGTGGAATTCCAAAACTAAGCTGAATTGATTACAATGCTTCCAAAAACATGCAATCCACTTCATATTTGTTCTTTAGCCTGATGATGACCTATTTTATTTCAAAACTTAAATTTTCCAACACACTTGTTTATAATTATAAGGTTTTTTTAAAAATTTAGAATCACAATCAACAAATGATGGATAATTACATCCTAACTCATCTCAGATCAAAATAAAAGTTACAAAATGTAATCAAACTTAATAAAAAGAGAGAGTAAGATTAGGTCATTTATTATACATTTATCAGCCATATCTTGGCCTCATCAGATGCCATTGACATTTATGTGCTCAACTGCCCCATTCCTCATAACACACCTGCATCACTCCCACCCATATTGATATAAATATGGGGTCAACAAGGCCAAGATAGTGTATGTGTGTGTGTGTGTGTGTGTGTGTGTGTGTGTGTGTGTGTGTGTGTGTGTGTGTGTGTGTGTGTGTGTGTGTGTGTGTGTGTGTGTTTAATCCTAAATTAATTTTTATTTTATAGGGTAAGAATATAAAAATGAATAACCATAAGAGTGATAAACAAATCTATAACATGATAATAATTTTTGAATCTTAGATAAATAATATTCTAAATTTACAACATTGAGATATGATAAAAATAGAAAGTATAGTTATTGATTGATAGTTTACTAAATTAGAAACAAGAGTACTTAGTTGGTTTAATGTGTGCATTCAAATTTGGCTAAATTAGGTTGGAAGTGAACTTGATTAGTATTCTAGAACAATTGTTAGATTCTATAATTTTACACTATGTGGCCTCAGATACTTCTATTTGATCTAGACAATTACATTCATTCTTGTATAAGTTGGACACAAATTTTCATTATGGAATAGTTATTAGATATAGATGCAACCACCTGGAGCCTTATGGGTTTCTCTACCTTTATTATGATGTGTACAAATCATGCACATGGGCTATCACTCTTTGTCAAATGGTCAAACCCTAGCTTCCTCAATATTGGAGTGCATATGGTAAAAATGGGTTAGTGGATACATGATATCAAGATACCGCAAGGAAACTTCTATTAATAGGTACTACCTACATATCTAATACTCTGAATAGGGCCTCTAACTTATGTAGTTCTCCCCTGCAAGTTGGCTTGCGTGTGCATGAGGATGTAGTATGTGATAATAAAGTACATAGTGTGACATATATTGTAACTTGGAAAAAATGGCTCATGAGATGTTCCTTTATTACTTTAGACCTATGGGGATACTGATCCTATGCCTAATATATAAATAGGGACAAATAGGGAAAGTTACTCACTTGAATTATTGATTAAGTGATTTTGATAAGTTTCCTTATGAGTTCATAGTATTTTATAGTTGAGGAATGAATGAGAGATGATATTTTATATATACCAATATATTTTGAAAATATCTCACATTAAAGCACTTAGTCAAACCTTTACGATACATTTTATTTTTAAATTTTATGACTTTTTGGCATTGAAATCTTAGTCTGAAAAGGAACATTAGCATCGATATAGGCATGTGGTTGGAACATAAGTTTTTGGAAAGTTAGAAAATAATTATAGGTAAAAAACTTGTAGAGAATGATAATGATTAGGTTTAGAGAATTTTTCATAATATAGAAGACATGATCATTAGATTAATAGTGGTCAAACTAAGAAATAAGTAATTTGGAACAAAGAGATAGTCTTAGAACTGAAGGGTACAATAATGAAATGTATTTTACAAGTGTACAAGACTAAGGTGATCTATAATTTATATTTAGTACCTACACTTTTCCATTTTAATCTAGTAATCAAATTTCTAGTTTAAAGGAAAAGGAATGTATACCTGGGTGTGTATAACACACCTTGAATTTGAGTGATTCCTAATTGAGTGATTTATTGGTGACTGAACTACAACCAGGAACATGTTATATTATATAATTAGTGTATATAATCTGGAATTGAAATAACCTAAAATGCTTGAATGTAAAGAGAGTAAGGTTAGGAGTACACCTATGTATCAATGCAAAAATATTTCATTTTAGAAATTTTATTTGAATAAATGATTTATTATGAAGATTTGGAGCTAAGATTAGGGTTGGAAATGTGTGTATATATATATGAGGACATTGTGCCCCCAACCTTGGCAAAGAGGTGAGTTACCACATAACCATTGATCATATCCTAATCATGAAACCCAATCATACTTACAACATGGAAATTGAGTGATCCAATCAAATCATATTATATATCTGGTGAAGCTAGATAATTTAATCAAGTCTAACTTATAAAATTGGTAAGATTAAGTGATTTAAACACCTAAACCTTGCCAAAAGGTGAACTATCTACTACAATAAATTGGCTCAATAAAGTCTATATATTTCCATCCTAGGTATGATAATAGTCTATAGCAGTATTTGAAATCTAAAAAACTAATTTGTTTTTTCAATTTAAAGTGTTCTTTGCATGGCATATGCATGTAATATATGTCTCAAGGTGAAATTTGGGTATAATAATGGTACAAATATATATAATGTTCCCACAAATGTGTATCTAAATCATATAACCATGAAATTTGGTCAATTTTGAGATTTTTGAATTATGGAATTCATGTTCCTATGACATGTCCCCAATGAATCTAAAGAATCTGGAAATTGGTGTAGAGATGTTGAGTACTGAATAAGTGTGGAGGTCATGCATTTTTACCCTACCCCAATTGAAATCTAAAACTATGAATATGTGTAATACATGCCTATTTAACATTCCCTCACTAATATACCCCCATTTTGAGGTGAATAAAAGTATAAATTGTTAGTTACCTTACCTCAAAATAATAATATAAGTGCATAATATGTGTATGGATCATGTAACATATAGGAGTAGCATGTTTAGGTATAATTATCAGTGAGGTACATTGTATGTGATAAAATTAAGGCCTAATATGCATGATGTTAGTCATGTAAACTTATAGAAAGTAATGATACAATCTCAGTAAGTAATCAAGCACACACACATAAGAGAACTCAAAAGTTTGACAAAAGGCAATGGTCCATGGATACTTCATGAAAGGAACATGTTTAAATGACACACAATCAAAGAGATATGACTTATTCAAATGTCCACAAGAAATAACATGACATGTTTAAATTTACACATAGAACAAACCATTACATATGCACATGTCAAAAAAGGCAAACATAAGCATGGGGACCACAATAAATGGAGCATATTTAAATTATAGAACCAAAATAATTAAGTAACACACTAAATTAAGTGAAAAAATGAAACCATGGAATCATAATAAATGAACATAAGCATATCATATTAGTCCTTGGATATACATGTTAAAAAAAATGTTAAATACATAGCATATCAAGTACATTGCAAAAGATATAAGCGTGAATAAATGCATGTGTAAGTATATAAGCTAAAACATGATAATATAAATGATCATATAATAATGTAACTTGGTTGTATCATGATCAAGGAAAATAATTCCCCCAACATACTAATGATGTGACTTAAAAGAAGGCCCAACATCCATATGTGGATATATTATATTTCTGGGTATGTTTGTATCACACTCAAAATATGCATGAAATATATTCATGTATATGCAAATAAAACATATGTTATATAACAACATGGAATAAACAAAATATATGCCAAGGAGATAATAAAACAAGGAAATGTTGAATATTTTTGGATTTTTTAAGTTTTTAATTTTTTTGAGTATTTTTGGAATATTTAAAATGTTTTATCCTTAGGTTGGATAGTTTAAAATGTTACATGGCCTAAATATCCTAATGATTTACCTGTGGATTAGAAGAATGATTGTCATCATGCAGAATATGGAGCAATTTTCCCTCATAAGAAAAGGAGATACCTTGCTAATTTTTCTCAATTTTTGCTTCCATATAGTATAACCAAAGGCTTTCTAATTTAAATGCATATTGATATTTTTGTGGCATAACCCAAAACCTTATTTGAATCACTTTAGGACCACTATAAAATGGTAATGTTATGTTGACCAAGAAGTCTTTCCAACTTCCTTCATGTTGTATTTCTTTTAGATCAAATATAAGTTGTTGCAACTATTTTATAGTACATGTGGTTTTTGCTTGTGTAGGATCAACATTATTATGCCAAAATTAATCACCACCCATGAATAATTTGATTGTTATATTTTGTTTCCATGGATGTGTTTTGGTTTCTAAAAATTAAGGTGGTTTTTGTTGATGTATATCTTGTATTGGTCCCAGATTTAGTAATGAATGTAAAACTACCATGTGAATATGAGGAACACCACACATTTTCTCATAGTTTTCATTGAGTACCTTATCTTCCTCACTTATATGTGGATTAAAACTCTTTTACTTATAATTATATATGTTAAATTCATTTAAATGAGTGAGTATAAAGGACACATGTCTATGAACATCCTAAAATAATTAGGTAAATGATTCATAGTGCTTATGTAATGTTCTTTAACTTAATGGGGATAAAATACCTCTATTAAATATTAATTTCAATTCCAAGTTTAATGGTCTAAATACAAAGGCATATGATGTAATTTTAAATTGAATACCATTATCTTGAATGGATTCATCATCATGTTGTTTGAAATTATGAAAACATTATAATGTAAATCTAGGCATCTTGTGTATGTTGAAATCGAAAAATAGTACATCCTATACTTATGCAAAAGTAGATAATTAACCTTTATTTAAGCTATAGAACCAATTGTGATCTTGATCAATGATACTCATATGAAAGGCTTTTATCAATAGTTCTTCATCTTTATCCCATTGACCAAAGGAATGTACATATTTAATAATGTGATCAAAGGGATCTTTATGAATATAAAAAAGTGGTAATTATTGTAGTTTCAAACTATGTAAATAAGGATAGTCAAGTATAAATTATAAAATTGGTTGATTATGGAATGAGATAATATTTGCATTAGAATTATGGTGGGCCTTTTGCATTTTAAATATATAAAATTGTCTTTGAAGCTCTCCAATAGTGCTTATCACAAACATAGTATCCTAATTAGAAATGGTGGTGTTTGGAAAATGCATTATCATTGTTTCTAATCCACCACTTATTTTAAATTTAATCATATTAATATTATCATCCTCATGAATAAAAAGTACAATCTTGACATCACTAAATTTAGGATATGTTGGTAATGATATTGGATCTTGAAATTTTGGAACTTTTGGCATATCCTTAGATAATTCACCCACCTTTTGTAATGATATAACAATTTGACTCTGAGGTGTCTTTGGTAAAGAACTAATTTTGGAACATTGATTATTTTGTCCACTTTAGGTTTGTAATACACCCTTATTCATGGTGGTTTAATGTTATTAAGCAAAGGGTCCATGATGTCTTTATTTTTATTGTTAAAAACATTCAATATCAAATGAAGGAAAAAGAGAATCATCACCCTTAATGAAATGGATATTGTTTGAAAATGTTAGAATGATAGGAGATTCAATCATTATGCTTGCAATAAAATCTCATTTGTGACTAGTTTGTAAATCACCCATGATATCCTTATGGATTGGATGAAATCTAACACAATCGAATGAAGAATTTTTTATTCATGTGTAGCCAAGTTGGTTGTATAAGGTAATGGTAAAGGTTGTCTACTTTTTAAATATTATTTAACTCATCTCTTAGGATGGTGGTTGCATGGAACTAGCAAGAGGGATGGTTTATACCACCATTTAGAGATTTGAGATGTTATGATTGGGCATTGGGAAAAATATAACAATAATCAATTTTGACTCCATTCTTAATAGAGAATTGAAGTGTTTCATAATCATAATCATCAAAATAATTTATATCATCCATGATGAATGACATAGAGTAAAAATATGTTAGGGGGAAAAGGTAAGGAACATCAATTATGAAATAATTATGTGAGAAGATATATCATAGGTTGGGCTCCCCAGATGTTTACCGCTAAATTTATTTTGGTAAAAGGGTAATATAGGGTTAATAATATATAAATTAATAATCACAAGGTTTATAAATAGATATATAGTAGGACAATTAGTTTATAAACACATATAAACAATGTTCTAAATTTATAATATTGAGATATGCTAAAAATAGAACTTACAACTATTGATTGATATTATAATAAATTTGAAACAAGAGTAATTAGCTAGTTTAATGTACACATGTAGATATGGGATAAAACAAGTTTGAAATGGACTAGATTAGGGTTATGGAACATTCACTATATTATTGAATTCTGCACTATGTGGCCTCAAAGACTTATGTCATATATTGATAGTTACATCAATGCTTGTGTCTGAGTTGGATGCAAATGTCCATTACATAAAAGTGACTATATCTAGATGTGACTACCTAGATTATTCTAGGTTTTTCACCTTTCTTCCAATGTGTACATATTATATATAAAGGTTATCACTCTTTGTCAAATGATCAAACCCTATATTCCTCACCCTTGGAGTGATTGTGGGAAAAATGGGTTGGTTGTCACATGGTGTCGAGTTACCCCAAGGAACACTCTATCAATGGGTGTTACATACATATCCAATACTCCAAATAAATCTTCAAATTTATGTACTTCTACCCTATGTGTTGTCTTGTGAGTGCATGAGGATGTAATGTGTGATAACCAAGTGCATAGAGTAACCTAACTTGTAACTTGGAAAATATGGATCATGGGATGCTCCTTTAGTACTTCAAACTTTTGGAGATGTTTTTCCTATGATTTAAATCTAAATGGGATTATCTTTCAATAGTTTAAAATTAAAATTATGATTTAAAATA
Organism: Torreya grandis; assembly: GCA_037957365.1. NCBI lineage: Eukaryota > Viridiplantae > Streptophyta > Pinopsida > Cupressales > Taxaceae > Torreya > Torreya grandis. The sequence continues at coordinate 3,097,848 of JARHVA010000297.1, read as the reverse complement.
GATAAGTAAGACAACATACTATAAAATATAATGATATACATAATTTACAAAAGTTGTAAATTGATGAATATAGAAATTAAGGTTAGGGTTAGAGATATGCCCCTAAAAAATAATTTATGCAAAATGTGTTATGTTCATGCTGACTATGATTGTGTAAAACTATTCAATAGGACCTGCAAACATAGTGTTAATTTAAAATTTTACTTCATTATATATTGGGACAAGTGCATAGTATCTAGACACAGACGCATTTCACCTTTATCTTCTACTATGACTATTTATTTATTGTACACTAAATATAAAAGTTTGAGGCTCTTCATATCTATCTATAGGTCAATTTCTTTTGTGCAATCTCTAATTTGACATTTGGATAATCTAAAAGAGACAAAAACCTATCATACATAATGAAGCAAATAAGATCAAATGTAATGGGGGGAAAAAGTGGGGAAGTGGGATATGGCCAAGCTATCCTCATAAAATCCTTTGTTCACTAAGTGTTTCCTACATAGTCTATGTGAACCTTAGGCCAGTGTATTTCTCCCTATTGGGAAGAACATATAAATGTAATGAATGCAACTAGAAAATTTGATTAGAATGTTTGCCAAAGGATGGATTCAACCTATAATAAAAATGTGTTTACTTGGATAATGATTATATTACTGCATTAGAATTATAATATGTATTTTTTCTGAATATATAATTGTTTTTTAAATTTCCTTTGTAAGAGAGTGTTAGAGAGTAATTGAATGGGGTGAAAAGGGTTGAAGTGAGACGCTTGATGTGATTTATAAGAGAATATTTGAATTTTTTTTAATAAATAATTCTATTTTCACATGGGAAATCCATTATAAAGTGTTCCATTTTGAAAAATTAGGCATTGGAGTGGAGGAGAAAATTTTGCACTAATGGACAAATGCACAATGCACCCCTATCTACCTACTGCACACTAATCCATTTTATACAAAGGCTTATGAAACTAAATTAGTGATGAAGTTTATACTATTAAGGAAATTTAGGAATAAATTAGAGAATTATAAAACATGTTCATATATATTTCAATACTTGGAAGTATCTCATATATATAAATGGTTATTAGAATGGCGAGTTGGCCAAGCAAGGTAAAAAATTCAAAACTAGTATTGTTAAGCATTTATTTATTTATTTTCACTCTCTACATTTCCCTCCCCTTTATTATATTTATGCATAAATTAAATGAATTGTGATTCTTTAATGTGTCTTTGTCATGTACATGTGCATGCCCTTTTATTGAGGCATGAGGAGATGTGATGGACTGAGAGTGATCAAGTCTTAATTTGAAGAATCATTTTAGATGATTTAATTATAAACATGCATGTTCTAACACTTATAGATTAATTTTAAAATATGTTAATATATGGATATCAACAATGTGTTTTGTTAAAGTTCAACCAAAACATTGAGAATCACTAAGCTTTCATACAATCTACTTACTAAATTAAGAAAGAAGAGTTGGGAAACATTAGATTGGTCACTAAAGTGTAACAAATGCTTATAGCATCACTAATCTCAAACATGGTCCAATTGAAAAGGATGAATCACATTGCTATAGATGAATCTAAATTCAAACTGTAAATTTATAAAATTACTTGACACTTGATACTTGATATTTTTAAAATGAGAAATCTAGTTTTTTAAGAAATTTATCTTGTTCATGAATGTATATCATGCCCCTAGGACTATATATAGAGTAAAATTTTATCTTTTTTATAACTATTTGAATCTTTTTACTTTCATTAAAAAAGTTTTTTTGTGCTCAAGTAGTTACATGAGTGGAGAACATAAATAAACTAAATGTCCCCATAATCTATAAATTATGATATTTTCACATATTGTAATTTGTCAAAACTAAAAATGTATTTCTTGAAAAGGACCATTGTGATGTCCCCTTTTGAGATGAATGTTAATGCATGAAAAAATCACTTATTTCAAAATAAAAAATGAGGGCATTTTTGAAAGACATACAAAATTTGTAATAGTCATTTGCATAGATTGAATTGTGTATTTAAATCATATATATTTAATTATTAAAGTAGTTGAATAAATTTTATAGTTTATTGCATAATGTAATTTTGTGTTTAACCCTAAAAAATTAGATTATGGAATCTAGGGTTAAAGGGGATAAATATGGACTAGGATAAAAGGGTGATAAACTATCTCTATAGTAGGCCAATTAAATACTAAACTCAGATACAACATATGTTAAATTCATTAAACTAAGATAAGCTAAAAATAGTAATTATAACTATGATAAATATGGAAATGAAAAATAAATAATTTAATTAGTTGATTTTGATGTTAATGTGGTTTTAGATCTGGAATAGGAAGGAAGAAGTCTGGAAGATGGTTCTAGAATAGTTGCCAAATTCTAGATTAGGTACCTCTAAATCCTTGAACACTAGTGTAAGGCCTAAGACAGTTGCATCAATGCTACTATATAAACCTGATGTATGTGTCCTATATGGAATACATACTATAAATTGATGCAACCATATAGAAACTTATGGGTTTGTCTTTGCCTTCACTCTAGTGCATGTAGATCTAGGTCTTAGATGGTTTCTCCATATGAAATTCAAAAATCATAATTCATCTTTATAGTGACTTTTGGAAAAAATGGGTTAGTGGGCATAGTGTGTTGAGATGACCCCATATACCCATTTTTAAATGAGTTTTGCCTACATATCCAATACTTTGAATAGGGCCTCAGACTAATGTAGTTCTCCCCTACATGTTGGTTGTGTGTGAATCATGAAATATGTGTAAATAAAGTATAATAATTACCTAACTTATATCTTAGAAAATCAAGATCTCAAGATACTCCTTCAATACTTCCTACATATAGATTTGTAGTCCTTATGACTGATATGAAAATAGTAATCAATAGGTAAGCTTTGCTCAATTGAATTCTCTTTTATATGATGTTAGGTTATAGGTGAGGAATGAATGAAGGTTAGTTTTGTATCTATATCAATCCCTTTGGATAATTAACTCACATTAAAGCACTTAGTCTAACCATTAGGATATGTTTCATTTAAAAATTAGATGACTTTAGGGCACTTGACACCTATGTCAGGGTAGGATACTAGCATCGACACAAAGGTTAGGGGCTCACATTTGTGTCTTGGTAGTTATAAAATAGGTAGAAGATAAGAACTTTTAGGGCCATAAGACAAGTATATTTTAAGAATTTTGTGTAAGATATAAGGTCTACGTCATTAACATATGACTAGTCAAACCAAGAGATAAGCCAAGGTGCATAAGATAGAGTAGATGTGAGACTTAAAATTGGGAAAGGTTCAAAACTAAGAATAATAACAAAATGTCTAAGTTTTCCAAGTGTAAAATACTGAGGTGATATGTAATCCATAAAAATCATATATATTTGCCCCTTTAATCTAGTAATGAAATTTTTAGTTTAAAGGAGAATAAATGTGAACCTAGGTGTGTTTAATACACCCCTCCTTTTCTTAATCCCAACTTGAGTGCTTTTCTAAAGACTAACATGTGTATCGATGTAATTTCCTTGCCTATTAGAAACTTGATTTGAAAATATGCATCATTGTAAAGTTATAAAACTAATATATATATATAGAAAGTGTATATGTTTAAGGAGATAGAGAGATATTGGAAGGCACATGCCCCCAACCTTGGAGAAAATGTGAGTTACCACCCAATAGTTGAGATTAGCTCAACTGTACAACCTAATCATACTTCTAACCTAGTGAGCATGAGGGAATAATGTTAACTCATAATATCAAACTAGTGAGGTTGGATGACATAATCAATTCCAACCTAAAAATTTGGAAATATTGAATGATTTGATCACCTCAACTATACCAAAAAGTGAACTAATTACTGCATTAGATAGTATCAATATAGTCTATAAAATTCTAGCATAATGGGTGGTGATAGTCCCTAAGAGTGTTTTATATTATGAAACTAATTTTGATTTTATAATATTAGGCACACATTGCATAACATATGCACCTTAGATATGTTTCATGATGAAATTATGTATAACAATGATACTAATGTATAAAATTATGACACAATAGTGAATCTAAATTATATAACTATGTGCTTTGGCCAATTTATAAATTGTTTAATTGTGGAGAACATGCTTCTAAAGCATGCCCCCATAATATATATAGAAATATAAAAATTGAAATAAGTGTCAATGTATAGGGAATGTTTCCTAAACATGCCCCCATTGAATCTAGGTGTGTCAAATACTACATAAGTGTGGAGAATGAGGTTTCAAATCATGATCCCATTGAATCTAAAACTATGAATTTTTGTAATCCATGCCTATATGACATGTCCCCACTGAATTTGAAATTTGTGCTAGATGTGGAGAACATGACTTTATATCATGTCCCCACTATTATGACCCATTTTAGAGTGATAAAAGAATAAAAACTAGTAGTTACCTCACCTCAAAAGGATATGGCAACTTAATAATCTTTGAAAAGAATCATGTAGAACATAGAAGAACATATGTGGGTAAATTTAGCATTGAAGGGAATCGAATCAATGTGATCACATGAAGGCCTAAGATGCATGATAAATACCATGTCAATATCTAGATATTAATAATACAATCTCAACAAGCAAAAAATCACACACATAAGAGCACTCAAAAGCAAGTCAACATATAATGGTCTTAGGAGAGCACAAACCAGGGGCATGTTAAAATGTTGCACAATTAAAGGGACATGACTTGTCAAATGTGCACAAAAGTAAGAATGACATATTTAAATGTCCATACATTAAATAATGACATGTTCAAATTTCCAAGAAAGGATACATAGGCATATGGGTGACAAATAATTCTCAAAAAATCAAGATAATAGTGAGATAAGAAACTCAAGGAAGTGAATAAAGGAAATCATAAGAAACTAGCATAAACATATCATAGTAGCTTATGGATCAAATGTGTTAGCAAAAAAAGTCAAGTGCATAGTAAATAAAGCACCTATGAAATATATAATCATAGATAAATGCATGTATAATTACATATCAGATATAACATGATAATGAAAAGTGATCCTCAAACCATATAACATGTGAGTATCATGATCAAAGAAGCAGTTGTCCCCAATGTCCATATGACATGAGTAAAGGGAAGACCAAACATCTAAAATAGGAATATAACATGTATCTATCTATGTTTGTATCACACTCAAGTATAAGCATGACACAAATTTGTATTTAATAATAACTAATATGCCATCCATCAAAATGGAACTAACACAGATTCCAAAGAGCCAATAGAACATGTTTATGTTGAAAATATTTTTGGATTTTTTTTTGGTATTTTTGGAATATGTGAATCTTTGTAGCCATAATTTATATATTTGATTTTTTTTGCATCATGATTGGATAATTTGAAAAGTTACATAGCATGTTCCTCCTCACACTTTACATGTGCATTATAAGAACTAATGCTATAATTTGGAATGTGGATCAATTGTTTTCATGAGAAAAAGAAATACATTGCTGATTTAGATCAATTTTTTACTTCTATTTGGCATAACCAAAGGGTTACCAATGTAAATAAATATGGATATGTGTTATGCATTACCCAAATCCAGGTTTGAATTACTTTATGAACATAATAAATTGTTATTATTATATTTCCTAAGGAGTATTTCTAACTAACCTTTATTGGAAAGTCTTGTATATCAAAACCAAGCTATTTAAAATGCCTTAAATGGAATGTAGTTTTTGTTTGTGTAGGATAAATATGGTTATTACAAGAATAGGCACCAACCATGAATAATGTGATTATCAAATCCCATTTGTCTAGATGTTATTTAATTTGTTTTCTCTAGGTTTCTTGGTGTGCTGTGTGTGCCTGTTGTAATTCTAAATTATTTTTTGAATGATCATAAAAAGAATTTATAAATATTTTATGTTTTTTTATCACTAGGTTGTGAACATGATTCTTTGGTAGGATCATCTAATGTGATATTTTTGTAATCAATAAGGTCTTGTATCTTATGCTTCAAGTTAAAACATATGTTCATAGAATGCCCTAGTTGCTTATGATAATTAAAATAAGCATCCACATCATATCATTTGGGTAGAGTCTAAATCATATAAACATATATAGGATGAAGGAAAGATATAAGATAACACTCAAATAACCATAAGAGTAATAAATCTAGAGACTTAGGTAAACATGAGAATTATCTCCTCGGTGCTTTAGATATAATAATCTAGTTGGGTTGTCATACTAGTGTATCAATGAATGTTGTATTGTTCATATATTAGATGGGTTGAGATATATATTTCTCATTTTTATCTTACCCTTGTTATTTTTACTCATATTTTTAATTATTGTGTAGGATTATCTATTTATTAGACCATTGCATAATGTTTGAAGGGATTAGGATCCATTAGACATGTTTAAATGAATCCATGATGACTAAATTTTAAGTATGTGTGAAAAGTATATGGAAGCACTTAAATCTCATATATCCAAGGTCATACCAAGATATTGTTATATTTTGGATCATTTGGCATAACTTTGCATAAATTTGGTTATGTACGGGTACCTATAGTAATATTCAATGTTACTTGTCCCAATACTCATCGTGAAATATTACCAAATCCCATAGTGCTCATATTAGATGGCCCAAAATATGAAGTTCTAATGCCAATTAAGGAGAGAAAATATATATTTCAAATGTATAGCCTTGAAATGTTATCCACAAGAACTCTTTTTACTATTTTATTTCAAACACACACCTAGATATAGAGTGACAAATATGTATTTATCTAATATTGGGATGGTGGATCTTATTTGTAGATGATATGTTATGTTTTGTCCATTTTATGGAATTTAACATGAGTTCCACATGTGGTGACTCTACATTTTATGATAGGGTTTTCATTTGTAATGTTCTCACAAAAATAACCTTTTAAGGTGGTAACTTGTCTAATAAGTCTAAAAGTGAAATAGCATGGTTATGTCTTTGAAATTGATGAAATATGTTCATGTTGGTTTCCTTTATTGTGAGATAGAAGTTATGTTTCCAAAGGAAATTATTGAAAATGATATTCTTTAATGACACCTCTTTACAATAAAAGGGAATAATGTTTGCATTGTATATTAGGGTTTTCATAATATTTGTGAAAGCAGCTACTGTTATATCACTTGGTACTTAGGTATCATGTAATTCCTCATATATGATATATTTATAGATAGTGGAGTATTTTAGAAGCTCAAAAAATGAAATTTTAGGATATATGATGCCCAATTTATCAATGAGGCTACCTTCTATGACATTAATTTTAGAAGGAAGTTGCTCTAGTGTATTAAAAAAGGAATTTTGAAGAGAGATCAAGCATTTTGTCTAATTTAAAACCCTATTATGATATGTATGAATTTTCTTAAAATTTTTGATAAGGGAATTGATATAGCAAACCATGGCAACTATCAAAAATTATAACCCAAAATGGGTAATAGATGAATCCATGTTGCACATATTTTATAGCTATCTAGGATCAACAATAGAAAAATAAAAAAACCCTAATTGACCTAGGGTTTGGAGTTTAAAGATTGAGTTAAAAAAAATTTAACCCTAAAAATATAGATTATGTAATCTAGGGTTAAAGGGGATAAATATATCCTATCATACAAGGGTGATAAACTATCTCTATACCATTCTAATTAAATGTTAAACTCAGATATAACATATGTTGAATTTATTAAACTAGAATAAGCTAAAACTAGTAAGTAAAACTATGCTAAATATGGAAATGACAAATAAAAAATGTAATTAGATGGTTATGATGTTAATTTAGTTCTATATTTTGGAAAAGGTAGGAAGCAAACTAGAAGTGGTTTTAGAATAGTCACCAAATTATGGATTGCATGCCTTTAGATCCTTAGACACTAGCATCAACCTAGGATGGCTATATCAACACTACTATTAGAACCTAATTTAGGTGTCCTTTAGAGATTAATTTTTAGAAAAGGATGCAACCACCTAGATGATTCTGGGTTTATATTCACCTTTTCTCTAGTGTATTTAGATTTGGATCATGGGTTGTCTCTCCTCATGAAATTATAAAACCCTAGTTATTCATCTCCATAGTGACATTGGGAAAATTGGGTTAGTGGGCACATGATGTATATTTGAACCCAAATACCCCTATATAAATGATAGATACCTACATAGATAATCATTTAAAAGGGCCTCAGACTAATGTAGTTTTTTGTTATATGTTGCCTTATATGTGAATCATGTAATATGTGGAAATAAAGTACAATAGTGACCTAAATTTTAACTTGGAAAAGTAGGCTCTTAGGCTTATCCATTATTAGTTCATACATATATATGTGTAGTCCCTATGACTAATATGGAAATAAGAATAAATAGGGAAACTTTAATTAATTGAATGTTCTTTTGTATGCATGTTAGGTTATAGGTGAGGAATGAATAAGTATTGATGTTGTATTTATATCAATCCTTTTAGAAAAGTAACTCACATTAAATCACTTAGGATTACCATTAGGATACATTTCACTTGAAAATTATATGACTTTAGGGTACTAGACACCTATGTCAGGGTAAAACGTGTTGATGTAAAGGTTTGAGAATGACACTTGTGTCCTCAAATTTAAAAAATAGGTACATGATCAGAACTTGTAGGGTCATAATATAATCATATTTTAAGAATTCTAGAAAAGATAGAAGGTATGGATCATCAACATAAGACTAGTCAAAGTAAGAGATAGGCTAAGGGGCATAAGATAGAATAGATGTAAGATTTTTAATGGATGGAAAGGTTTAGAACTAAGAGGAACAACCAAAGTTTGATTTTTCCAAGTGCATAATATTAAGGTGTTATATATTCCATAAATATCAGTGATAGTTTGATATATAAATGTTATAGTGAAAATAAGCATTATAAATAACTTAAAAGAGTTGAATATGTATTTTAAGCATAGATTTGAGAATTTGAAGCATTGGAGCATATACATTATATTGTGCATGACATGTATCATAGCACCATAGATAGATAATTATGTACATATTAATGCATGATAGGAATCATAACACCATAGTATCTAAAGATAAAACATGAAATCAAAGTCACATAATTTTTCATGCAAGAAGGCTTATAGACCACATATAAGGGACATGTAAGATGCCACAAATATTATAGAATTATTTCATAAATGTCACATATAGAACCCAAAGGTTGAATACAAGGGACATTAACATGTTGAATAAGGAATATACGTTCGTGAAGGCCATACACATAAAATCATGGTTGTTATGAATAAATAAGGTGTATTTTACATATGCACAAGGCCAATGTCTACATATAATGAACAAACATGTTTTGAAAGCATGCTATGAAAATGAAATGAATATGTAAGAAAAACATACATCATATTGAGATAGAATAACTAAATAATATGTATCTATGTTTCCATTTAGCATGTAGCATTTTTACCAAGACATATGTGAATATAGAATGAAAGACTAAAACATTTATTTTCATTTATAAATCAACAAGGAAACAAGATTGTGAGTTGATCCAAAACTGGATCTTGTTGTATTAGACATTTGTAATAATTTATTCCGCTATTAATATTTTTTTGTAAACATGCCTTTAATAAAATTATATAAGATAATGTGCATAGTAATCATCATTTTAAAGGTTCTTTATTGGTAGAATTAGTCTAGTGACGATCTAGACAATCTTATCTTGATCAAGCAAAAGGTGTTAAGCTCCCAAATCAAAGGGAAAATATATAGGTGAGAAATCTTCCCCTATTTTTAGGGTGATGGTTAACAAACTACCTTGATGGTGACATAATTTTCCCATCACAACATTGCATAAATTTCACCAATTGAGTTTACAAGTGATAGTTTTGTAATCACCCTGATAATTATTTAAGTGCGTACTTATAAATTATGGTAGTTTCTTCACCATATATAAACACATGTATTTGGATAATTTTAAATGTTCCAACTCATAGAATGGTTAATTTTAGTTATATTTCAAAACTCTAGGATTTAAAGGGCATAAATAAAATCTTAAGGGAGAAGACATTAGAGAAACATAGTGGGATGTGTGTAGTTGCATTCACATTCTTTTGTACAAGATTGAGATTTTGATTGGATAGGATGATGGTGAATTTTTTATCCATGAAGACCATAATAGGTAGTACCTAGTATACTTATTGAATTACATATTGGAAGGGATGCTTCATTTACTCTCTAAAGTTTTTCCCACCTTGGGTTTCTATAGGATAAACTTATGTGTTCAACTTATGCTTTTTTATCAATATTTTACTTCATTCTCATGTTTATCAAATTGTACATTTCATTTTATATACTTTTACATCTCTATTTTGGTATATTTAGTAACATAGATATTCATAATTTCAATTTATTATAAGGTATATGGTTAGTATCTGTGTTGATGAATCTAAGAGTGGAATATCCACCTACTTTATATATTAGATTGGTATCAAAACTAGTTTAGTTTAATTTTTTTATGTTGTTTGTTGACTACATTACAAGTTTATGCTTGTCACTATAACTAGTAGTGATACTGGTCATTGTGTCCTAGTTCTATTTGAAGTAGGTATTTTCAAAAGGAAGTGGAAATGAGTAATAAAAACTATGGTCCATGCTAATGAATAATATTCTTAAATAGTAGAAGAATGAATTTTCAATATTGAAGGAGTAGCTAGCATCTATCTTTCTATGAGCAAGTTTGACTTGTCAGAGTCCATCATGGGGATTATTATGGATAAGCTTGGTTTTTACATGAAGAGATTAAAATAAAATAAGTATGAGGCTCCTAAGAACCATGTGAATCATGCATATTATCCCCATACTAACCTAGATCAACCTCCATTCAAGGTTGAGATAAATATTGAAATGCAACCATATGATGGGGATGTGAATTTAAAAAATATAGACCATTGACTAACTCAACTTGAGGTATGTTTTAGTTTTCATCATATTAATGAAATCCAACAAATTTATTTTTCAAGGTTAAATTTATCTAAAAATTCTTTAACTTGGTTTGAGAATTATGTTAATTATTTAGTTGTTAAGAATCATCCTCCTATTTTTAAGGGGGATGATTTTAAGATGCTAATTAAGAATAAATTCTATCCTATTTATTATGAGGAATGTCAGTCCATTTATTGTAAATATCTTAAGAAAACATGAGGCTAAAGTGTGTAGGAGAATAAGTTTTTCTAAATGGAAAAAGATGTTGCTGACTCTGAACACTTGATTAAATATGTGGGTGGACTCCATAATCATTTGAGGATGTCAGTGCTCTTAGCCATGCCTATATATGTATATGAGGCTTGTTCTCAAGATCACTACATAGATATGGATAAGAATAAAGATCCATATACCTCTAAAAACAACTCTAAGAAACCAAATATCTCTAATCAAAAGGGAAAGATGAATGGAAAGCTAAGCAAAATGTTACTTTTATTTATAAAAAGGATAATAGAGTGTATTGTGGTGAATGAAATGTCGATACTAATTATGAGGATAAGTGTTGGAAGCTCCATTCAAAGTTGCATTTGCTCAATAATAAGAAGAATAAAATGGATGTGTCTTCATTTCAAGGAGGGAAAATTGGTTGTATTTCTAAGGTGGATGATACTTTATGGTGTACCTCCATCAATAAAGAGGTGTCATTGGGTAGTAGTAGTGCTCAAAAGAGTGAGGTTTATAAAAATTTCCATATAAAATTTAGATGAAGAAAATATAATTGGATGTTATTTTTGATACTTATTCCTAAGAAAATATAATAAGAAAAGATTTGGAAGACAAATTTGGGTTTGAAACTTGTAAACATCCAATCCAATATTATTCAAGTTGGGTAAATAAATATGTACACATCAAGTTGACCAAATAATATAAGGTAAAGTTTGATGTTAATGCTAATTTAATTAATGAAATTATGGTGGATGTTGTGATTTTTTTGGTGTGTGGTGTAGTGTTTGGTAGTCATTACTTTTATATCCAAGATGCCTTATTCATGAGAAGAGAAAACCAATACCTCTTAGTAAGGGATGGAAAAGTTACATCATTTTAGCCAATGAAAGAGATTCAAATATATCCTTGGTAAGTTCTTCTAAAGTTAATAATCTCATTAATTCTAAAAGTAAATTTTATTTGTTTGAGATATTGAAGATAAAGAGGTTGTGGTGAATAAAACTTATTGTCACATGTTTACTAACAAAGAGTAGAAGCATATGGGAGAGATAGTAAAATAGTTCAAGGATGTTTTTCAAGAGCCTATAGGGTTACCACCATATAGGTCCATTGAGAATGAAATTAATTTAATTCCCGATAGTCTACTTCTAAATCAAAGGTTATATAAGTTGTCCTTGAAGGATGCCAATGAGGTAAAACAATTGTTATTCTTTAATTTATTAGGGTGTAATATGTCCTAATACTTATGAATGTGTTTCTCCAATTGTTTTAGTGCCTAAAAATATGGCACATGGACAATGTTTGTTTATTATTAGACATGGGTAAAAAGTGAAGGTTTTTTTGAGGTCCCATAAATAATAAGATGGATTTGAAAGTAGGTCCCACAAAATTTATATTAGAAAAAAGAGGGATTTTTTAAGAGAAAATCCCATAACCTCTATAGCAAAAAAATTAGTGCATCATAATAGAACCACGAAAGAGGATCCATCTAACACTTAGAATAATAGTAGACCAACTAGTGTAAAATGAAACATGATCCAAAATTATGTAGAGATTCTATAAGTTACCCTCCTCAGCTACTTTAAAATGCCTAAGTAATTAATCTAAGTGAATATGTAAATTTGAATCTTCAACAGATAATTATTAGAGAATAAATAACCCAGAGAAATAATAATAGTGAAGCAGATATGAATTAGAAAATAACCATAAGATGATGAATAAGTAGCCATAAATAATACCCAAAGAGAATTTAGGTAAAAACCTAATGGGACCTCTAGTGGAATAAAATTAAGAAATAATTCTATTGAAACAAAGGTTTACACAACTATAAACCATGGAAAAATAAATTGAGATGGGTTTACCCCTATACAAACTAAAATAAGAAAAATAATCAAAACTATCATAAGACATTTAATAGATAACCAAATTAAGTCCAAGTATCCAAATTGAGAACCATTATAAGATATTATATGGTATCTTGAGATGAAGATCATGATTTTAGGAATAAACTTGAGGTTTCATGTTTTCAAATTTAGAGTTGTTAGGCCAAGATGTCTTGTGAAAACTAGTAGATCAATCCTTATTTAAGTTCACCCAACCATGTTGATTAAGAACATGGAAAATCATGAATGTGGAAAAAATCCATTATTATTATTATTATTCATTTCAAATAGATAAGAGATAGGAACATAAAATTTAAAACACCCAAAAAACAAACAATATAAAATTCATGAGGAATAAATTCTTCTTACCAAATGGCAAAGTCAGTAGGACCTTTGCTCTATAGGTAGTCTTGACAAAGATCTTATATTTGGGGAAGATCCCTCTAGATATGAAGGTCCTTACTCCAAACATCCCATTCCCAATAGGTTAAATCATGGTGAAGTATAGGCTCATCAAAGAATGGGGTATTTTAATACAACCAAGCTAATTAGTCAAGGCACATGCTTCCATCTAAATGGAGGCCATAACTCCCCACTAGTGGGAATGAATATTACCATTTCTCAAAGATGGAATCAGTTTATCAATTAGAGGTTGAACACTAAAACATGTATCTAGTCACCATGAAACCATAATCCACTTTATATAACTATAAAAAAAGGTGAACCAAGATACCAATGCAAGGGAAAGAGGAGAAACATGTGAAAAATATGCTATAAGACTAACACAAGGAAAATTTTATGGTTCTTAGGTGAACACAAAAACCACCAAGTAAAACCTATTTTTCCATATAAATAACTAAGGAAAAATATAATAGAGGGACACACACTCAAAAGGAGGTATGTAAATGCAAGAATAGTAGTAAATTTGAAAACTAGTGAATGGGAAAAAGATCGAGAGAGGGAAGGGTAGAGATTGAATTTCATTGATCCATTTTGTGGATTCATGGATCTATGGAGAACATGTTTTGATTATAGAATACTTAATAATATAACCCTAAATAATAGATACCCTCTTCCATAGATTGATGATATTTTTTTATCAACTTCAACATGATAAGTGTTTTACTAAGCTTGATTTCAAATAAGGGTATCACCAAGTTTGGATTAAAGAGGAGGTCATTTGGAAAAAAAATTTCAAAACAAGGTAAGGGTTTTATGAGTGGTTGATTTTACCTCTATAGTTATGAAATGCATTGACTACCTTTATGAGATTGATAAAGGAGGTGATGATGCCATTTATTGATTCATTTATCATTGTATATATAGATGATATTATTGTTTTAACATAACATTTGATGAGAATATTGAGTGACTTAATCAAGTTTTACAAGTTTTGAAGGAGAATAATTTAGTGTTGAATGAGAAGAAATGTGAGCTTTCCCAACAATCACTAGTCTTCTTAGGGGGTATGGATAGATATGGGAAATTTAGTATTGATCCAAATAAGTTAGAGGCCATCATTAATTTTCCAAGACATCCAATTTTACCAAGACAAGGAGATTTATAGGGGAAATCCAACATTTTCAAAAGTTCATCAAAAAAATTTCTTCCATTTATGTACCTTTGCATGCCATTACAATAGGTGGTAATACTTTTACTTGGGGTAACAAGAAACAAAGTATATTCTATTTGATCAAATATTGCATTATCTATGCTCTAGTTTTATATTTTCCTAACTTATAGTTGCCTTTTGAATTGGAAATGGATGTTAGTCACCATGTTATGGGGGTTATTTTTATTTAAGGAGGTAAGTCGATATGTTACCTATATAAGTTATTCCATGTTGAAATATTAAATTAATTTACATATGAAAAATAATCATATTCTCTTGTTGAAATGGTTAAAAAATGGAAGAATTATTTAATGGCTAAGGATATTATTACCCATATAAATCACTAACCTTTTCAATATTTGTAAGCTCAAATTAAACTTTAGTAGTATAGGCATTATAAATAGATGGGATTTTTTTCTAAAAATCATTTGTTTATAAAATAAAATAAATTTTTGACTAAGAAACTAACATACATGTTTTCAATACCTCCTTTACTTACAACCATGGGCACTATAACTCTTCTTGAGCCTTTTATGTAGGAATCCTATGTAGAGGGATATAAGCATCATGCAGATTTTAGGTAGCTATTTATTCAAGTAGGAAAATCCAAAAGTGTAGGGTTTGAACCCAAGGAGTATTATTATCCTCAACATGGATTTATCTACAAGTTGGGTAAGCTTTGAGTTCCCAAGGAGGAAAGAGTTTAGATATTCTGGAGGCACACACTTCAAAATTTGTAGGTCATTTTGGTGTTACAAATATTTTTTCTCATTTGTAGAGATATTTTTATTTTCCTAATAATAAATTAGATGTTTCCCATTTCATAATAGGTTATGTTTTATGTAGTGAAAGTAAACCTAGTAGTATAAATTTGGGTTTATATATGCCATTACCAGTTTTATCTAGGTTATGGGAAAACATTTCCATGGATTTTGTAGGTGGGTTACCTAAGTAAAGAAAGGGGCATAACTATATCTTTGTCGTCATGGATAGTTTTAGTAAGATGTGTATTATTTTTCCTTGTAATAATACCCTCAAAGGAAGTGATAGATCTGAGTTATTTTTTGATAATATGTGGGTTCATTTTTCTTTGCCTATGCTTATTATTTTAGATTGGGACTAAAGGTTTCATGGGAATTTTTTTTCCACATTGTGGGAGGTAAATACTAATATGAATTGTCTACCTATTTTCTCCCATAAACTGATAGGTAGACTAAGGTTGTGGATATTAGCTATTGATAGGGCATAATAGTAAGCATCTTAACACATAGGATGAAAATTTTGTGTATATTCAACATTAGTATAATAGGGATGTACATTCTTCTACTAGTAAATATCCTTTTAAAACTTGTTTTAGATACTCCCTTTGAATTTTATGTTGTTTTGAGATAATCATACAAATTTCATGGGAAATTAGATCTTGAAGTCCACAAGGATAAAAAAATCATTAGAAAAAATTAGGTTATTCACCTCCAAGTGTAAGAGAGGTTGAAAGAGTCTCATGATAAGTGTTGAGAATCAATATTTACATTAGATATTTACCATATGGTAAATACTATTTATGGTTAGATTATTTATCATATGGTAAATAATATTTATTTTTATGTAATTAGTTGTTAACAATCATATGGTTAAATGTTAATATAGTTGGTTAGTTTGTTATTCATATATATTATTATATCAAATAATATATCACTAATAATATATTGTTGGGAGTGATAATAGAAACATATTATTATATATTTTAATGTTTTGGATGAATAAAATATGATGTTGTGCTTGGTCAAAACTATTTATGCTTATGCACATTTATGAGTCTTATATTTTGTTGATGATCAACATTCCCCTATTCTCAAATTGGGGACCATCCTTTATTCAATTTTCATAATTTCCCAAGATGTTAAGCATATTAAAGCATTTGACTACATGAAAAAATTATTGAATTTACCAATACTTCTATTTCTAGAATTTTTTGGTTAATCATTCATTTTTCAATAAGGATTGATACTTATAAATAATCAAATTATTTCAAGTATTCTTCAAGTTTTATTCATCAATGAATTATTGACCATGAATGGTTTAATGCTATGCAGACAATATTTTGCTAAGGAAGTATGATCTAGCTCTGTAATAGACAAACACAAGAAGATTCATTATTTTTTATTAAGTTAACATTATGTTGTGTTTAAGTCATTTTATTGAAAAGTTTTGCTTTAAGCTTGTTTAAATTTTCCTAAGATGTGAAATGATGTATTCAAGAAGCTAACTTAATTTCTCACTTAATTTTGTAGGACATCAAATTAAATTTATAGTTTATGATACCTTGTAAGATGTTAAAGTTCAAACTATGGCCTAAAAGGATAGATGTCTACCTCATCGGGCCTCACAATGCCGTAAGGATTCTTTGAATCCCATAAAAGACACCTAGAGCAAATCTACCAAGTCTATGAGTTATGTCACATCATCTAGAGGGCTAACAATAAACTAGCCATTAGAAATCAAAACCTAAGGCTACATGTCAGGATCTCCCATGAGCAAGTCCATCCAATCCATGTCACCATGCATCCCCCCTGAGGTTTTTCATAGTATAGAATGCCATGAGATGTTGCATGTGTCAATGATAACTATCTAGAGCTGAGTAGCCTTCTAAGGCAACACATGGCCCCCTTGGGTTCATCTAAGGTCACCATGTGTCTATGTCATATTTCATCCATTCAAAGCTTACAAGATCTCATGAGGAAGACATGTAGTTATACCTAAGTTATTTGATCAAGGTTTGATGATATATAACTATTTGAGGTGCCTTTTAAGAATGATATTTGGGAAAAGAACAAATAATCTCCTAAAAGAATGATGTGTGTCCCCTTTAGCCCTACATGATGATGTCACATGTCATTCCCACACTATTTTTATATGATATCTATGAGATCACCTTTGATAGTGTTATGTGTCTGCACCTGAGCCATTTGATTAGCACTAAGTTATTGACAGTTATCCAAAAGACTTTCAAGAGAGACACCTGGTAAGGAAAGCTATGATTACCCACGAGAGCAATGTGTGGCATTTTCATGGCCAAAGAATTAAATAACACCACCCAAGAGCTTGCTATGAATTGAAGGATGCCACATGGTTAGATACAAATGAACCATCATGCAAAGCGACATTATGAGAGTCCGTAAAGAAATTATAAGGTGCTACATGTTTGGATTTTGAACCTAGGTAGCTTAGTCTTATTAATGCCATGTAAGAACTTAACTAGATTTGAGGTGGAAACCACATGTTGAAAGGTGGCAATATTTAGATTTAAATCTAAAATTTATGGAAAAATAAATACAAATTAAAGATAAATTGAATTTTTTTGCAATTAATTTCTAAAATTAATAGTTCAAAGTTATTTCAAATATATGCAAGGTTGACAAGATTGCCATTAATACAACATGAACTAGGATCACCATCAACATTACATTAATCATAATGGTTATTCAAAATTATATACAATTAAGGCTACTATTATTTACATTTCAAATGTATACACATTTGCTTTCTCTATTATCTATGCTCTCACAATTTGACAAAGCTCAAGCCGTTAGCAAATTGCACTCCTAACTGCCATTATTGGAGCTTGAAAATTATAGAAGGATACAAAGAGACATTGATTACTACCTAAAGTATTGTAAAATATGGCACAAGTAGGTCCTTCTATTCCATGTAAGAGTAATTCGTCTAGGAATCATGACTTTCTATTTTAAAATGGCTCTTTAGTTTTCTTAAAAGATACTAAATTTATTCTTGAGGCTATAGCATATAGTGACTTACATTATAGTATAATATATTTAAATGTAGAAGCATCTAAGTTTTTTTATGAGATTGAAACCTGCCTCATGAAATCCAACCAGCTTTTGATATCCTTACCATTAACATAGTTGGTCTCCATAAGCCCATAGTTAAGTTAGTAGTCATGCCATGTGTTGATCTATTTTATAATACTTTTGAGAGGTCAAATTATGAAGGTGGGATGATTAAATAAATGTCCCAAGGGATCCCTATTGATTTCATACTAGGACTGAGATTAAAAAAATACTATGACCTTCCCTCACTATAGATAGAATATAACCAGGTCATCATTGATAATTGATATGAAGTGCACTCCCCGGAGAAGGTCTTGGCTTCATGGGTGACTGACCTAATGGGAAATATTTTCTTAGATGATCAAGTAAATTTTCCCATCCAACAATTTAGACAAGGAATCAAAATTGGCATAGACCTCCTAAATAGAATAATTGGTAGTCTACACATTACTTATGTGGACATAAGGAGTATTCCATTATTGAAAATAATCCTAGAAGACCAGCAGATTCCCGCACTTTGGGAAATTATAAATAATAACTTAGTGTATGTAATACATGACACTTATAGGAATGGTGCCCCTTTTTTATGATGATCTACTTATTAGATACAATTTTTGAAACTACTCAACCAGGTTAAATGTCATGGTCTCCCCAGCATCTAGAGGTTGTGCCTCAACTTTTTTCTATAATGGATATTCATGGATTTAGATGTAATATGAGAGTGATTACAAAAGAGTTATACCTAGTGGTCTATTGATAAACCAATGAATTCAAGATGTAGAGGGCTTCCCATAAAATTAGGAAACCCTTAAAAGACATGGGTGGCTACTAGTTATGCTTGAATTACATGATTATCATAATAGGAGTGATGGTAGCCTCTCTTAGTATACCAAGGTTTGTGACAATGAAGCTAGCTAAAGGATAAATGGCCTATCAAATTCTTCATGTAGTTGATGGAATCTTCAAGGACAAGAAGAAAATATCCCCTCATAAGGTTCCTTATAAACTAGGGAGGACCAATATTACCAAATGGTATGGTATTGTTATAGATGCTAGGCATAGGGATTTGTACCTATTGCCTAAAGATAACTTTAGACTACGGGATCCTAATAAGGTCATTGCCAAGCATTTATACATATTCAAGAAAGATTTAGAAATGGAATATGAGTATAAATAATAAATTCATGAGTGGATATATATAGATGTTCTAAATGATTAGGTGGTACTCTAAAATATAGTAATGAAGAACATTGAACTAGAAGTGAGACTAGATAGGGAGAAGGAAAAGTAGGATATTGCTAAGTCTCAGCCACCATCAACACATGGGAACATGTCTAATCCTAACTATGAGGAAGGACAAGATTAATAAGATGAAGACAACATTATTCTTACTAAGAACATGCCAAATAGACCTCCATAGCTTACCACTTATAACATTCAAGACTCACCTCTAAGCTTTGAGCAAGGAGGATCTAGAAATCAACCTGACCCCTCCCAAAGGCCCATAATAATTTCTACATCTATTATGGGAGCCATTCAATAAAGACTAGATCAACCTAACCTTATTGCGATTGACTTTGGGAATTAGAACAATGCATTGAACTCTCTATGGAAGAAGTGTAATCACTAGTTGGTAGAAACATTGAGAAAGTCTATAAGAGGAAAAAGGAGCCTAAGACCATTATGAGAGGAGTAATAACCCCTCCACCAACTTCTCAAGTGACTATGGATCCTCCAATGTAATTAACTCTTGTAGGTACCCAAGTTGTGTAAGAAAAAGCAATTGTTCCCTTTCCATGAGTTGATCCATCTACTACTATTGTTGCCACTAGCACACTATAGGCTACCCTTAGAGGACAAGATCCCAATGCAAGTACCTATTGACCAAATTTGGTCTACATAACAAAATGTTCCTATTATAAGAGTCTAAAAGTTGAGTAGGATCTTGATTGAAGAATGACATAATGTCATATGGAGTAGATAGATCTCAAGTGGAGATCATACAAATTTTGATTTTTCTTTTGAGACACTTTAAGTAGGCTTAAAGTGTGATCTAATTGATCATCAAGAAAAAATATACAATTTTAGATGAAGGGTCCAATTAGGTTTCATGGTTTCTAAAACATTTACGGAATATTAATTAGGTTTCAAAATATTTAGAAAATCATCAGAACCTTGAAATATTGAGCAAAAGATGGATTGTGCAAATTTGAACAACCAGACTGTTACCAAGATGTCACGTAGGAAACAAACAAACCAATTTATTTTAAAAAAATTATATATGAGCTCAAAAATATATTCATGACTAGTGGATCATGTGTAATCAAATTTATTCATGCCAAGATCACTTCCTATAAGTTTTATGTTTTCATGAGTCTTCTATCTCAAGACCTAAACTTTTAAAGTTCATCTTGTGGAGTCTAAGTAGCTAGGCCATCCTTCACATCACATGGAAAAACATTGGTCATATTATTTGAATGTTTTTATCATCTTCCCTCAGAAATCCTCATGAATAATAATATTGAAGCACCATAAAGTCCCTTATACCAATAACATGTTCTACAAGTTTCAATTCCATGCGAGCTTCGTAGATTAAGTTATGGATTTCTAAAGTTATTCGCGTAGAGAAAGATGGTTGTGGAAGTGTCAAATTCAGACCTATGTAGATATCAATGAGATTTAAATGCTCAATTATGGTTTCATATATGTCATGAAAAAACACACAAAATAGCTTATTTAAGCATTTTTATCTCCATTTAGAAAGCTCGTGCGACCAACAGATCAAGTGGGCATAATCCTTTTGACATCAATAACATATCCTATAAATTTGATGCCTCTATGACCTTTTCACTTCTAGATCCAAGCCTTCAAGTTTGGTAAAAAATGGGAGATGTTCATGTGGATGTCAAATAACCTCAAGTAAAGCAAACCCTTTTGAGCTTAAATTTGATGGTTACATGAATGCCAATGATAGTCATGTGAATTCCATTTGATAGAAGCATAAACATTAAATTTAAACTCATAAAGTAGATATTTATTTCAAATGATGGGTCCCAGGTCGATCTGAAGGCATGTGTTCAATCAGACATTCAGATCTAATGGTGATCGAAGGTCAAAGGGGTCAATTAATATCAAAGTTAAATGCATGAATGGTAAGTGTCAATAGCACATTAAAGATGATAAAAGATTGATGGAGTTTATTTAATCATGTAAAACAAGATCTACATTGAGAGATCAAGTCAAAATGTCAAAGAATCTTGGCTAGTAGGAAATCAAAGACTCATGTGCATTTGCACATCTAGATCTAATGATACAGAAGGAGTCAAATAAGTCAGCATATCTTTAGGACCAATAAAAATAAATATAGTTGGGCATAATATAAATAGTCTGAGTTGGCAATCAATAGCCAATAAACAAAGTTTAAACCTTGGATATTTCAATGGAAGTTCATAGGGCATTATTTTACCCAAAAAAGATAAAAATAAAGGGACCAGAGCTCAATCAAGATCCAAGTGGAACCAATAAGACCAAGCATTGATAGCAAAGATCCATACATGTAAAATTGGTATTTTTGACCAAATACATAGATCAAAGATGGACCAATGATTGTAAATAAAATTCAAGTAACTTATAGGTTCCATGGATACTGTGACTATGTGAAAACCAATAAGTGGATTGGTTTTCACTTATAATGGACCTATGTTCGATATTAGAGCAAACATTGATATAAATGTGATAATCAAGAGGTGTCTCGCCTATTATTAGGATCACATTTTTGATAAACATGATATATTTGGCCACCCAAAGTAGATGTGTCATAATTCTATCAATTCCAAGACATGGTCCTTGTCAGTAGATCATATGGATAATGACATGGAATTCTAAGAAAAAGACTTGGAAGATAATGGACATTCAAATATTTTACAAAATTTATTCCATGTTGATAAGGTCATGAGTCAGCATCCTTGAATTTTTGCTAATACATCATAGTTCCCTCTCTCTCTTCCCTTTTTATATATATGTTCCATTATATACCACATGTAGATCTCTCTGAAAGTTTTTAGAAATAATTATTTAGAAATTTTTAGAGAAATAGACTCTTATGCTTTAGATTTCTTAGGCTATGAAATTTTTTGTATTGTGACACATTTTGATGCAATAAAGACTAAATTCTAAAATGTGCCTAGTCCAAGAGTTCAAAATCTAAGTAGGATCTTGATCCAAATTTTGTATTATGACACCTTTTAATGCAATAAAGATTTAATTCCAATATTTGTAAAGTTATATTGAAGTGTGTCCTATGAATTAATGCACTATAGTTAAGTGAATGTATGTTCCTTGTCTATGTCTAAGTTTTCTCACCTTCATGAAGTGCTTTATACGTTCTCACAGGTCATTATAAGTGTAATTTACATTTTGTTGTTTAGGTTGAAAGTGGATATTTTCCCTCTCATGCTAGTTTGATAATTGATTCATGCCTTGTTATGAAATACTCATGTAGGATTTATATTATTTGGTATTTAATGTGTCTCATTAACATGCCTTGTGAAAAGTATAAGTGTTCCAATTACTGGTGCATCACCCGATTTTACATGCTTTCATATATTGTTGTATCTCTCTATCTCTTTTCCAAGCAAGTGTTAAATTAGGTCTAGTTTAGGTGATATATATATAGAAGGAATTTGAATTTATTTGAAGGTTTAATCCATTATTAGGATACTCACAGCCTAGGATCAGTCCCATATTGGACAATATTTGAGTAAGAGGATTTAAACAATCCCCTTATTCAGCTAGGGTGCAATCTAGAACACCAATAATTTTGGCACACCTGGTGGGATACATTATAGCTGGTTTTGGTGTAATTTTATTTGTATTAGTGTTCTTCATGAAGGATTTGGTGATCCCAATCTCAAGTAATTATTTCTAAAAGCCTAAGCAGTTTCCAAGTAATTCTATTTTTATTTCACTATTCTAATGTTATTTTCATGGTTATGTGTGAGGAAAATCCCTATGTAATACCTCCTTATAAACCTTGTCATGGATCATACCAATCTTTTCATGATCCATATGAGCCATTTTATGAGTTTAATCATCCTTATCAGGAGTTTTATCAAAGCTATGATGAGCCTTGTCAACTTTTCCATGATCCATATTATCAAGAGCATGACTCTTACCTTCCTTATGAACCACATCAATCTCATCACCAGATTTCACCTTTATCATATGGATATAATTTTGCACATGAGAATCCTTGTTTTCAAGAAAGGATGGAGGATATAGAGCTCAAAATTATAGCATATGCAAAAAAGGTATGTTTAGATTCCTAGTATGAGGAAGTGAATGGTTTATTTCTAAATGTGTCGAATGATCTAAAGGAGATGAATCAATTTTGTACCTTTGTATTAGAGAAGTCAAAGGATTTAGAGAGGAAACAAATTGAGTTGGATCAGTTGTCTCAAGAACCCTCTTTTATTCCTTACGATTCTTTTTGTGCTCCTTATTCTCATGAAGATCTTAACCATGCCTAATGTGAGATAATGGAGATTCCTAGTTAGAATCAAGAGCCTATTCAAGAAGCTATTCATGAGCCTATTTAATAGATTAATCCTTCTTATAGTTCCATTTCTTTACCACTTATATCTCAAGCTCAAGTTCTCCAGTAGGAGAAGGAGGTTTCAAACTTTGATGAGGTCATGGCCATCTAAAAAGAGCAAAATGTAGAGGTTTTCAAAAAAAATTCCCTCCTCTCTAAAACTCCCTAGATGATTCTATTTCCATCAAGATCCTAAAATATAATCATAATCAATATTCCATGCTTCATACTCCCTCTCAAGTAAATGAATTTCATCACCCTCACACCATTTCCCTTCTTCAAGAGGAGCCTATTCTATGGGAAATAGAGGAAGAGGCTACATCTACAAGTCAATATCTTGGGGAATGTGAAGATGATGCTTCAAGTGTTTATGATAAATATTTATTCATTGATACTTCACTTGAGGTACAAGTTGAAACTATGATTATAGTTGATATTGAAGAAGTTATCTCAGGTATGCAAGAAAAGGTTGATCTTGATATGGAAGAACTCCACAAAGAATTGGTACAAGGTGAAGTAAAAAATAAGGTTGAGATATCTCCACTTGAGAATGATCAAGATACCTTTCAAAATGATCTTGTTTAGATTGATCAAAGTGAAGAGAAAAAAAATGATTGGTAACTGTATCTTGAATCTCTATAAGAGATTGAAGATATTACTAGCATAGCTCCATATAGGTAAAATTGGTCTTTTTGACTAAATATAGAGATTGAAGATGGACCAATGATTGTAAAGCAAAGTCAAGAAATTGACAGGTTCCATGGATATTATAACTATGTGAAAACCAATAAGTGGATTGGTTTTCACCTATAATAGACTTGCATTTGATATTGGAGAAAACACAGATATAAATGTGATCATGGAGAGGTGTCTCATCTATTATTAATATCACATTCTGGATAAACATGGTAAAGTTGGCCACCCAAATTAGATGGTCCTTATCAAAATATCAGATGGATAATGACATGGAGTTCCAAAAAAAGGACCTGGAAGCTAGATAAGGACAATGGACATTTAATTATTTTATAGAATTTGTTCCTTGTTGATAAGGTCATGATTTAGCATCCTTTAATTTGTGCTAATACATCATATTTCCCTCTTTATCTTCCCTTTTTCTTTATATG
This sequence comes from Torreya grandis, assembly GCA_037957365.1. Taxonomy (NCBI): domain Eukaryota; kingdom Viridiplantae; phylum Streptophyta; class Pinopsida; order Cupressales; family Taxaceae; genus Torreya; species Torreya grandis. The sequence continues at coordinate 3,072,536 of JARHVA010000297.1, read as the reverse complement.
TTCCATTTTCTACCACATGTAAATGTCTCTAAAATTTTTTAGAAATAAATCTCTAGTAATATTTAGAGAAATAGACTCTTATGCTTTGGTTTCTTTAGATTATGCCAAATTTTGTATTGTGACACCTTTTGATGCAATAAAGACTAAATTCCATCATTTTTGGAGTTATATTAAAGTGTGTCTTATGAATTCATGTACTTTAGTTAAGTTAATGTATGTTCCATGTGATATTTGGGTTTTATCACCTTCATGAAGTGCTTGATAAGTTCTCATAGGTCATTATAAGTGAAATTTATAGTTTGTTTTTTCCCTTAAAAGTGGATATTTGACCTCTCATGATATTTTGATAGTTGATTCATGCCTTGTTATGAAATACTCATGTGTAATTGATATTATTTGGTCTTGAATGTGTCTCATAAGTGTGTCTTGTGCAAACTATAAGTGTTCCAATTATTGGTATATCACCCCATTTTACTTGCTTTCATATATTGTTGTATCTCTCTATATCTTTTCCAACCAAGTGTTAGATTAGGTCTAGTTGAAGTGATAGATCCAAAATGAAGTTGGCTTTCTTCATAGGTTTGAACCATTATTAGGATACCCATAGCCTAGGATTAGTCCCATGTTAGACTAGATTTGAGTAAGAGGACTTAAAAAATCCCTTTATTCAGCTAGGGTGTAATCTATAACACCAATAGTACCTCACCACTACATTATTTTCCAATTTCAAGTAAATCTCAAATTGCTTATGCTTTTGTATTTTATCCTCCTACCATTGCTTCCATATCAATGAGCATAATACAAACTAGCATCCTACTTGGGACTACTCTTATTGTTTTTTCCACAAGTATCCCATACATTATTATTCCCCCATTGACTTTAGTATCATTAGTAACTACAACTACCTCTACTCAGTATTAACTTTATACTAACCTAAGCTAAGCTAATGGTTCCTTGGTATTTACCATCCCCTATTTCATTTCTCATTCCATTATAAATATTATATCTTCATCAAACACTAGTGCTAGTTAGAATATTAGTTTCACTTCTTCCCAGGTAACAACAACTAGTGTAGTACCTGTTATTAGTTCCCCTACATTGATAAGGCCATTAAGGCCCATTTCAAAACTTTTCACCTTTCCAAATACATCTTTGCTTGCATCCCCATTCAATGTTGCTACAATTGCAAAGATGAGTGTACCCTCAAAATTACTTTTGTTTATTCTACATATGGGCCATGTAAGAACTCTATATGCAACACTTGGGTAGATATACCCAATAATATTTACACACATTCCTAAGATATCTCTAGCCTCTACCTTGAATCAATTACCTCCATTGAAAGCACCTCCAATGTAAAATTATCTAACTATGCCACCTCTAACAAATACAATAGCTATTTTTGTCCCAAATTGGGTCATAAATATTATGCTGATAGTAAGATAAGATAGACATTAGGTAGTCATCTCTGCACCATATATTAGCATGAAATTTATTGATTCAATAGGTACCATAAAAATAGTGGTGAGGAGATAGGTCCCAATCTAGCTCAGTTGTGGCTCATGAAAGTGAAAAGTCCCTCTTCAATTTAACAAAGAAGAGGAAGGTTGGGCTAGGTGAATTAGATGAGTATGAAAAGGACCCTATGTCCATGGTCCAAGCCAATGTATAATCCATTTTGGACTTAATGAAATTTATACATTAGGAGATGAAGATATTGAGGGAGAAAGCATTTCCTATAGTTCCATAGAATATTATAGTCTAACTAATAAATACAATCATCAATGTCTTCAGTTTATACAAGGTCATGAAGAGAAGGCAAGAGGATGGGACTTTGTAGTTTAATGTGGTCATTAAATATGACCAAATACTTGTTATATATGATGCCAAGTTGGAAATTTTGGATAAATTTGTAAGGAATAACAAGTTCCTAGACCTTAAGACATTGCCACTTAAAGACTTCATCCTCGCACAAACTATAATGATGAATAGATGGAGAATATTGAAAAGGTGTCTAGGACAAGTTAAGGATGTAACTGTATCCTTAAAAAAATAGAGCTCAAGATTACCCTATTGCTAAAGGATGCTATGGTAACTAGGGTGACCAAACCTGATGGCATCTTTATGGATGACCTGAAGGTTAAGGCTTAAATGAAAGTATTTTTTGCAGAATTCTAATAAGACATAGCCAATGCCAAGACTACCACTAAAGTGATGAACATGGTGGATTTTTATAACCAAAGGTTAGAGATATTTAAGAGTATTGAAGAAGTGTTTATACCTATACTTTTAGATTATGGCAAGCTTATTAAAAAAATACCTAACCTATTTTAGCCTGTGATCTTGAATTTCAATCAAATTGACTAGGACTACTTAGCATGTGTTGAAGCTTGGACAAGGGAGGATGTAGAGAAACAAAGGTTGAAATAGAAAGTGGTATTTAAATAAAAAGTTCCCCTTAAAGAATAATGGCCGCAACGAACTCAACCAAGGTAACTAGGGCCTTGAGGAATGTTTTGTTTTGCTTTGTATATTCAAATTTGGAATATTCCCTTGTAATATGTGGAATTTTAGTTATTTTTATTCAAAAGATAAAATCCCCTTGGATATATTTGGGCATCTTTAATGGGCCAACTTAAACTTGCATAAGTATTTTTAGACCTATATATAGGGGTATTCCCCCTCATTGTAGTGGATAGGAATATTTTTTAGAAAATTATTGTAAAAGAGCAAAGAATTTGTGACATTGTCTAAATTCTCTATTGTGTGTTCTATAGTTTATGCTTCTCATGATTTTAGAGAATTAATGGTTTCTTTCCTATTAACTAATATGGAAATAATATGAATGTATGCATCTATTAGTTTGATTTTAACACTAGGCTAACAAATCTACTAGTTTATGTTCTTTATTTCATCTTATTTGTAGTTGAATGTGCTTATACAATTTGATGTGAATAAGTAACTTTCGTACAACATATGCTTTAAGATATATGCATATTCTTTCCTTTTATTCTCAACTACATTCATTTGGATTTGAGTGTTACACTAGGGTTGATGAATGCTATTTTTACATGTTATTTTCATAGAAGTTAGAAGAATTGACACCTCTAACCATCTGAATAAAACTTTCTTTTCTGCCCTACCATGATTAATTTTGAATCTACCCCATGAGTCACTTTAGTTTATATCATTTTATAAATATTCATGGGTTTTTTTGCTTTGTAAATAATTGGCAAAGTTTAGAGAAATTTCACAAAGATTAGCAAGAAATAAAGTGTTACTATTGTATAATCTGTTGTCCCTATATCAGGGTTTGCTTATAGACCTACAAGTGGTGGCCATATCTCTATTGTTTTCTATTTTTAGTATTATTCTTAAAATTGATTTTATTACTTTCCTCCCATTTCATAATGTCATAGGAAGTATTAATTGCATCAATAGGAAGGATAAATATGGTGCTAGAAGGAGGGCCCCTATGTAATTACTTTCATACATATTGGTGAAATTATAGTGTACTTCATTAAAAATTTGCATAATTGTTTCAAAGTACACAAATAATGTAAAATAACACTGAAGATCTACATTCTTTATATTAATCTTTGCATTCTTTGAAGGATTCCATCAAAGTTAGTGTTCATTTGTATAAATTTGGAAATATTTAGTTATGTTATCTAAATTTAAGCAGAACCTTAAAGATAGGTGAAATGCCCCATTCTTTAGGCATATTTAAGGTTGTTTTTATTCTATTTGAAAAGGTTGATAGAAATTTAGCAAATAATCTAGATATTTGTGAGAATTTATGTAAAGTTCAATCATTGAGACCTCGCTTGTACTGAATCTAGACACTTAAGATCATAATTTCTCTAATTCACTTTGGATTGAGTAAACCTTTGCATAAATTTATGATGAAAGATATTTTAAAATTCTCAAACTCTCTCAAATTGTTAAATTGGGCATAAAAATGGTTTGGGATTCTAGTCTAACATTGATATTTGTAGGTTAATGTGTGGAACTAATAGTATTTGTGCAGGTATAGAAAACTCTAAGGTTTTAAAGCTTGGATCCTCAAAGATCAAGGTAAAGCTATTTGATCTAGTTTGTAAAGGATTTTCTATAAAGAAGTTGATCGATATTTTTAATAATTGACACTTGTGAAGCTATCTTTGAATTTTTTATCTCTAGTTATTAATACATGATCTACATCCTAGAGTTGCCTAGGATAAGAACCAGATCTCAATCTAAAACTATGGTCCTTTTAACATCCCTATAAATTCATAGGAAGGGAAGATTAGACAAAGGTAAACATAGGAAGTCTAGGACCCAGCTAAATTCCCCATCTAACCAAATTTTACCACCCCTCTTTCCAATCATGGAATGGTTAGTTGGATCATCCATCAATGTCCCTAGAGTTGTGCACAATCTACCAAGGAACCTAGAAAAATATTTGCCTCTCTTCACCCCCACCAGTAGAGTAACTATTGAGGAGCATATAAAGTCATTTAAAGCATTTTTGTGGTTACTTAATGTAATTCATGAGGATGTGGCTTGCTACCTTTTCCCCTTTACATTCTAAGATGTGGCTTATGATTAGTTTCTCAAATTGTCAAAAGATTCCATCATGGGATGAGATCAATTCAGTGATACTTTTATTGCCCAATTTGGTAGGGCACTAAGCCCAAGAGTTGTGTATCAATAGTTCACCACCCTAAAAAGGGACATAAAGGAACTAATTAAAACATTCAACTTAAATTTCTAAAACATTATAGCTTGACATCCCCACCCTATAGGTTGTCAAACAATTTGGCTTTAGAAATATATAAAAATGCCTTAGAATTGATGATATTTGTCTTCCTAAAAAGAGCCTTGAATACTAACACATTACCTTTGGCATATGTTAAAACCATCCATATTGATGAGTAAATGCACCTACAGGGGCATCCCACCTTTGTTATATGAAATAATCACCCAATGCTACCTACTTTAAATGTCCTACCCAATATGAATTAGAATATACCTACATTAAACTAACTGATAGTAATTAATGAGTTGTCATTAAGCCATGCTACACCTAACCAATATGTAAGATTATTTAACCAAGTGAATGGTGGATCACATCCTCAGAATAATATCAGTTAAGCACTGGTGCCCATAAATAACACCAACATTCAAAATGTGACCCAAAATAATAATTTAGAGTCTCCAAAGGGAGAATTATATTCAATACAAAGAACCATTTAGAAACTCACTAATGATTTCTTATATCTCAAGAAACAAATGGGAAATATTGGTGAGGGTTCCAACAGAAATTATAACTTCTAGATATATAATAGACCGTTAAATATGTATAATAATAATAGTGATCCCCCTTGAGCAAGTTTCTTATGATCAACATTTAAAAGTTAGCCTTATCCAACTAGTGTTGAGTGCACAATACCACTAGACATGGATAACTAGACTACATTGAATTTTGTCAGGCATTCAAAGCCATTCAGAGCCAAATGGAGGGGTTTAAAATTAATCCCATTGATCAAAGTAATGTTAAAGGATCTAACAATAATAATTATTCTTCTATATTTGTATAAATAGTCCTCATGGTTGAGATCTATGATTTTCTCAGTCAAGATGAAAATGATTCTGAAGATAGTGTTGAGTAAGTGCATGATTTCCAACAACACTAGAGGAAAAACTATGCTTTAAGAAGTAAAGGTCAAAACCCACATCTAACAACTTTCAACCCACCTAATAAAACATATACACCTCTTGATGGTAGGATAAACAATAATCCTCCACCCCCTAAAGGTAAGGAAATTCATTCAATATCAGAAGCTCCTTGCACAACATCAAAGGGTGGATATAACATAATAGAAGATATGAGAAAGATAAAGACAAACATAACATTGCATGAATTCACTCAAATCAATAAACATCATGATTTTCTATTGAAATCATTGAATGAAAAGCCTATCTCTATCAAAGTTAAACTAGTCCATGCAAATATGGTAATGTATAAGAGTAAGCATGAAGCTCCACCATTTTTGTTCACTATAAGGATTTTTGGTAAGAATACTCATAATTGTTTGCTAGATTTTGGTGCTTCACCTAACATAATGCCTTTAGGAATATATGAAAAATGAGGATTAAACCCAATCAAATTAGATAATGTAGTGGTGAAATTAGACAAATCAAGAGTAACAGTGGTGTTTGAATTGTTAAATATTCACATGTAATTGCTCATGAACCCCAAATACTACAATTCATCAACATTTAATTCATTGACATACCTAAGGCTTATGTATTTTTATTGAGTCATGATTGGAATAAATACCTAAATGGATATATCTCCACTAATTATTCCCATATGTGGCTACCTTGGCATGGGATTCATAATCAAATTAGGATTGACTAGGAAACCAAAATGAAATACATGATCATCAAATATAATACCAAGAATGAAAAGGTAAATTACCAAACTTTTGACTTAGGTGTTTACACTTTAGAAACCACTAATGCTATTATAGATGACAAGGTAAAATAAGAAAGCAAAGGTTTATGGACATTATACTTTGATGTTGCTCAAAATAAGCAAGCTTCTAACATTGTAATTGTTCTGATAAATCCTAAAGGAAAATAGTTTCTATCTTCTTATAGATTATAGTTCACTTGTACTAATAATTTAGCATAATATGAAGCTTTTATTTTAGGAATTTATTTTACAATCAAATAGAAGGTAAAATAATTGTTAGTCTATGGTGATTTAGAATTAGTTGTTAATCAAGTTAGGAGTATATATCAGTGTAAGATTTCTTATTTAAAAAAGTATAAATTTAGAGCTTGGGATTTGATTGAGTATTTAGACTCATTTAATATTATTTCCTTACCCAAAGAGTAGAATCAATTGGCAAATTATCTAGATTCAACAATAGTAAACTTGGTGCTTCCAAAGCTTTTGAACTTGTAAGAATTTACTATGTAAATGCTTTCATGCTCCTCTATGCCAAATAAAATCAATCACTTCCAAGCTTTTGATTATGATAAATAGATACTTGATTTCATGTGTAGTTCTAGCATATTTAAATCCCACATTATTGATGAATAGGATGAAAGTTTTGTAAAAAAATTCAAAGGAAAATGAAGATGGATTAATACAACTTAAGGAGAACCAAATCACCAAGGGCATGATCTCCTTATAAATGATGTTTGAATTGAGTAAATAAAAAATTGAATCTAAACAACCTAAGGTGAGTGGAAAGGATTATAAGTAAGTCAATTTGGGAAATCCTATGAACAAGCAAAGTGTCAATATTGGTTTAGTTTGTACTGATGAAGACCTGAAGGAAACCATTGTCATTTTAACCAAATTCAAAGATTTAATTTCTTGGTCATATGATGCTCTTAATATTTTATACTAATTTGCTTAATCACATTATCCCCTTGAAAGAGGATTGCAAGCCCTTTAGGAAAAGATAGAGGCTAGTGAATCCAAAATTAGAACCACTAATTTATAAGGAAGTGAAGAAATTCATAGACGTAAGGATAATCTTTCCCATATGACACTCAACATGGGTTACAAATCTTATGCCAATTCAAAATAATAATGGAGAAATCAAAATCGATGTCAATTTCAAAAACTTGAAAAAATCCTCAAAGAAAGAAAATTATCCCTTGCCATCCTTGGATGAGGTTATTCAGGTGGTGAGTGGGTCTAAAATGATGCCATTATTTGATGTTTTTTTAGGCTACAACTAAGTCCTAGTGAATGAGAATAAAAAATACCTTCACCACCAAGTGCAAAACATTTGCATACAAATGAATGCCATTCGAGTTGATCAACACAAGAGCAAATTTCTAATGAGCAATAGATGATGCATTCCAAGGATTGATAGGTGAGTCCATAATTATTTACAAGGATGATATAAAATTTTTTTTCTAAAAATAGATGTGATCACATGATGCATTTGGAACAAATGTTGGATAATTGCAGGAGGTATGGCATTTCTTTAAACCCCAAGAAAATTATAAACTATGTAACTGAAGGCAAACTTATAGGACATGTAATCACCTAGGAAGGTATGACTATTGAACCTAATAGGATAAACACAATTTCAAAGGTAGAGATCCCTAACAACAAAAAAGAGTTAAACTATTTACTTGGCAAGATTAATTTTGTAAGAAAATTTATCTCTAGTTTTGCATAGATCATGAGACTACTCAAAATGATGCTTAAGAAAGATAAAAAGATAGAATGGAATATTAAATAAAAAAATTCATTTAAAGACATTAAGGATGATATTTTGGAATCCCTTGTTGTCATAAGTCTTAATTTTAACAATATTTTTATCTATACTCTTTTGTTTTTGATCACACTATTGTCATTGTCTTGATGCAGAAAGAGGATGACAAAGAACATCTTATTGAATTAATGAGTACCAACTTGAATAATGTGGAACTTAATTATCATATTTTGGATAATCAAGCCTACACTCTAGTGAAGGTTTTAAATAAATTTAAACACTACATCCTAAGGAATAAGATGTATGCCATAGTGTCTAATTTGAATATCAAGTTGATGCTGGGATAAAATGAACTTAGAAAACAAAGAGGGAAGTGGATGAACAAAATCCAAGAATATGATATATAAATAAAATATGCTAAGTTAGTTAGATGTGAATGTCTAATCTATCTTATTACAAATACTAATCCATGCATTGATATTTTATAGGTTGAAATAGGTCAAGTGTCCAGTGGTGATAGGTACACAAATATTGTTCCCTATTTATTTCATGGAGTGCATCCCCCACACCTTAAAATGGAGTATAAAAGGGCCCTCAAGCTGAGATCATCTCATTTTATGTTTAAAATGGGAGTCCTCTATAGGAAAATTTATGAGGGGATCTATCTAAGATGTATTTCTAGAGCTAAAGCCACAAAAATCATGAATAATTTCCATTACAAACTGGGAAGTGGTCACACTTTAGGGAATACCACAATGCATAAAATATTAAGATTAGGTTACTATTATCCAACTATATTTAAATATGCCCATGATCATGTGTGAACATGTCATCAATGTCAAGTGTTTTATTGATGAGAGATAAAAGAAGCTATGCCTTTGTAATTAGTGATTGAAACAAATCCATTTTCACAATGGGGCCTTGATTTCATAGGAGTGATCAATCCTAAATTCTTAGTAGGGCATAAATTTTTACTCACTACCATAGATTATTGCACTAGGTGGATTGAAGCAGTGGCCACCAAGAATAGTAGAGTGATTGACTTCATCAAGTTTCTAGAAGAAAATATCATCACTTGATTTGGTATACCCTTATCTTTGGTATGTGATAATGGCTCAGCCTTTATGTCAGTTGAATTCACCAAGTGGGCATATGATAATCAAATAGTCATCAAGTTTGGTTCAAACTATTATCCTCAAGGTAATGGAGTTGTAGAATCTACCAAAAAAACTTGATGAGTGCCATCAAGAAATTTGCATAGAAAAAACCTAGCAAATGGTAGTACCTAATAAAGTATGATTTATGGGAAAATAGAATGAGATAAAAATAGGCACTCAAGGTGTCCCCATTCGTACTAGTTTATGTTCAACAACCTATTTTTCCTATCACACTAAAGTTTCCAACCTATGAGTTTATGGCCAAATATATGAAAGATGACGAAAGAGTACAATCTTGAATACTAAACATCATCCAAATGGAAGATGCTAGAGATGAGACATTGAAGAATTTTAGCAAGAATTAGGATGTTGTACAGAGATGGTTTGATAAATTATCTAAATTTAAAGCATTTCACATATCATACTTGGTCTTACTATGGGACAAGGCCCATGAGAAGAAGGGATAACATGACAAGTTCACTCCTCTCTAGTTTAGACCATATCAGGTGATAAACATACTGGGGAAAAATGCATTCAGAATCAAAGACCTATAGGGGAATGACTTAACCTTGATATTCAATGGGTAGTACATGAAAATTTATTTCTCTACCACTCTATTTCAAACTCCAAAAATATAATAAGCTTGTTTAGAGTTAGATTAGATAGGAGTAGTTTAGTTTCCTTTCTGACTTTGCTTTCTTATTGTGTTTTTTCTTGCTTTCCACTTTCTATTTGTTTTCTACTATGTGTTGTAACTTATTAATAAGTCCTTTGGATAAGAATTCATTTTCTCAATCTGTGTTAGTTTGGTCCTAAAAATGGGAAGAAAGGATTTTTGTTTATAAACATTGGTCATCCAAAGTTTGGAAACCTCTAACATTATTTCAATTTAAAAAAGCTAGGTAGGGCTAATTATAAGTTAGTTTTCTCATGAAAATCCTAAGTAATTTTAATACTATAATATAGTTAAATTGAATGAATATTTGATTAAACTAAATTTTAAATTTGTGTGGACCATCATACTATCACTTAAATTCACCAAGTAAATTGCCAAGGTAGAACTTGATATCTGAAAGTGAATTACATCTAGACTATGTCTTGACAAAACCTTACACCTAGATATTTATGGTTCCTAACCATTATAGTTTATGAATTTAGATATAAAAAAATGATACACCATGAAGTGAAATCATAAACTACTTTCATATTCTATGAATGGTGATTTAGACAATCTCTACTAGGGCTATGGATTCCTAGCTAGTAGTAGAGCAAGGCGTAGATTGCAGATAAAGGTATATTTGTTAGGGCTATGGATGCTTGGCCGGTATCAGAGTAATACCCAATCCATCCCCAACTAAGTAAAGTATAATTATATAAAATCTAAAGACTACTTAAGTCATTTCATGTTTGATGTCTTAAAACTTGAAGGTTATCATTTCTGAACCCAGTGGAAATGGTTAAGAAACCTCAAATCCCATACATAGTATGATTGTCTACAAGGTTTAAAAATTATTTCAAGCCTGAAGCTTTCATTAGTTCTAAAAAATATTTTTGGTACTGACTAAATATCATAATGAGATAACTAATTTTTTTATTTATTTTCGATTATAATATCTAGATTCTAACATTTTCAATGTTTCCCTATAGAGGTCGTCATTTTTTGATGATCAACTTCCCTTATTCTCAAAATGGGGATCCTTCTTTCTTTAATTTTCAAAAATACCCAAGATGCTAAGCATATTAAATCATTTGACTACATGGATAATTGATTGAATTTACTAATACTTATGTTTCTATATTTCTTTGATTAATCATTCATTTTGCTATAAGGATTTATACTTATAAATATTTAAATTCTTACAAGTCTTCTTCAAGTTTTATTTAACAAAGAATTATTGACCATGAATGGTTCAGTGATATGTAGACAATCTTTTTCTAAAGAAGTGAGACCTAGATCTTTAATAGACATAAACACAACAAGATTCACTAGGTTTTTTTAAATTAACATTATGTTATGTTTAACGAATTTTCTTACAAATTTTTACTTTAAACTTGTTTAAATTTGCCTCAGACAAGCAATGACATCTTCAAAAAGCTAACTCAATTCCTCACTTGACCTCATAGGATTTCAAATTAAAGTTATAGTTTATGATGCCTCATAGGATGTCAAAGTTCAAAATATGGATTAAAAGGATAGATATCCACCTTATCACTCCTCACAACACCTTAAAGGTTCATCACATCCCACACAAAACACTTAGAGAGAATATACCAAGTCTATGAGCTATATGGAATCATCTAGATGGCTCATGATAAGCTAGCCATTGGAATTAAAATATTGGGGCTATATGTCAGCATCTTAAACCTTGTGAGTAAGTTCATCCAATTCAAGCTACCACACAACCTTCATGCATCCCACCATAGTGCAAAATTTGATTAGATGTTATTGTGTGTCTCAATGATAACTAGCCAGACTTGAGTGGCATTCTAAGGTAATGTGTGTCCCCCTTAGGTTCATTCAAGGTCACCATTTGTCTACACTATGTTTCATCCATCCAAAGCTCACAAGATCTTATAAGGTATACATATAGTTGTACCTAATCTATCTAATCAAGGTTTAATGATATATAGTTATTTGAGGTGACTTCTAAGAATGACACTTGGTAGAAGAATAAATAATATCCCAAAATAATGACACGTGCCCCTTTTAGGCTTGCATGATGATGTTGTATGTCATTCCAACACTATTTCTATCTAAGATCCATGAGATCACCTCTAAGAGGGATGCATGTCTCCACTTGAGCTATTTGGCTAGCACCAAGTTGTTGATAATTATCCAAAATAATATTGAGAGAGACACTTAGGAAGGAAAGCTATGATTGCCTATGAGAGTGATGCATAACATTCTGACAACCAATTAAAATTCAACAACACTACTTGAGAGCTCGTTACGAATTTAAATATGCCACACAGTGAGATATAGATGAGTCATCATACAAATCTACATTCTAAGAGTTTGTGAGGTAATCAAAAGGTGCCATGTGTTTGGATTTCAAGCCAACTAGGTAGTTTATTCATATTCAAGCCATGTGAGTACTTAGTTGGATCTAAGGTTATAGCCACATGTTGAAAGGTGGAAATATTTAGCTTTAAATCTAAAATTGATGGCAAAACAAAGATACATTAAAGCTAAATTGAATTTTGGTGTAATTAATTTATAAAAGTAATAGTTTGAAGTTGTTTTAAATATATGCAAGCTTGATAAGCTTGCCATTAATATGGCATGAATTAGGATCACCATCAACATTACATTAATTAGAGTAGTCATTCAAAAGGCTACATAATCAAAGCTACTATTATTTATATTTTGAAGTTACATATTTTTTTTTATCTATTGTCTACACACTCACAATTTGACAAAGCTCAAGTTCTTAGTAAATTACACTCCCAACTACCATTATTGGAGCTTGAAAATTGTAAAAAGATAAGAAAATACATTGATTGATACCTAAGTATTTAAAAAACATGTCATAAACAAGTCCTTCTACTCCAAGTAAGAGCAGTTCCTTTGGTAATGATGACTTTCTATTTTAGAATGATTCTTCAGTCATCTTTAAAGATATTGAATTTATTCCTAAGGCCATAACATGTAGTGACTTGCATTATAGTATTATATATTTTAATGTAGAAGAAGCTAGGGATGTTGATGAGAATGAAACCATGCCTCATGAAATCCAACTAGATTTGGATATCCTTACCATTAACATATCTATTCTCCACAAGGTCATAGCTAAGCTAGATGTCATGTCATGCACTAACCTATTTTACAATATTTTTGGGAGGTCAAAGTGTTAAAATGGATTGATTAAATCAATGTCCCAAGTGATCCCTATTTCTTTCATAGCAAAACTAAGTTTAAAAAAATACTATGACCTTACCTCACTATAGATAGAATATAATCATGCCATCATTGATAATTGGTATGAAGTGCACTCTCCAGATAAGCTCTTGGCTTTAAGGGTGACTGACCCAATGAGAAATATTTTTTAATGGATGATCAAGGAAACTTTCCCATCCAATAATTTAGATAAGGAGTTAGAATTCACCTAACCCTCTTGAATAGAATATTTAGTAGTCCACACAATACTTATGTGGACATAAGGACTATTCCATTGTTTAAAATAATCTTAAAAGATTAGTTGATTCCCCCTCTTGTGGAAATTATCAACAATAACTTGGTGTATGCAATACATGAAACTTACAGGAATGGCACCCCCTTATTTATGACGAGCTACTTATTAGATGTAATCTATGCAACTACTCAACTAGGTTAAAGTTCATGGTCTCATGAGCATCCATGGGTTCTGCCTCAACTTTTTTATACAATGCATATTCATAGATTTAGATGTAATATGAGAGTGATTCCCAAAGAGTTCTAACTAGTGATCTATTGGTCGATCAATGAATTTGAGATGAAAAGGGTTTCCCATGAAATCAAGAAAACATTGAAAGACATGGGTTGTTATTGGTAATACTTAGACTACATGGTTATCAGAATGGAAGGAGTAATGGTGGCCCCTCTTAGACTACCAAGGTTTATGCCAATGAAGCTAGATAAAGAAGAAATAGACTATCAAATTCTACATAAAGTTGATGGAATCTTCAAGAACAACAAGAAAATGGTCCCCTATAAGGTTACTTATAAATTGAGGACTAAGATTACCAAATGGTATGATATTATTATAGCTACTAGGCATACGAATTTGCACCTATTGCCTAAAGATGACTTCAGACCATGAGATCCCAATAAGGTCATTGCCAAGCATTTATTTAGATTCAATAAATATGTAGCAATGGAATATAATCATAAATAATAAATACATGAGCTGATATATAGAGATGCTTTGAATGATGGGGTTGTACTCCAAAATGAAGTAATGAATAACATTAAATTGGAGATGATATTAGATAGGGAAAAGAAAAAATAGGATATTGCTAAGTCTCATCCACCACCAATACATGGGAACATGTTTTATGTTGAATGTGAGGAAGAAAAATATGAATAAGATAAATCTAATGTTCCTCTTGTTAGGAACATTCCAAATAGACCTCCACAACTTTCCACTTTAAGCATTTAGGACTTACCTCCAAGCTTTGAGAAAGGAGGATCTATAATTCAATTTGGCCCCTCCTAAGGGGCCATAATAATATTTTCATCTATTATGGGAGCTATTATATAAATATTAGATCAAATTGACCCTACTTCTATTGACCTTGGGGAATTAGAATAATGCATTGAGCTCTCCATGGAAGAAGTGCAATCACTAGCTAATAAAAACATTAACATAGTCAAAAAGAGGAAAAGGGAGCCTAAGACCACTATGAGAGGAGAAATAGTCCCTAAACCATGTTCTTAGGTGACTATGGAGCCTTCAACATAATAAAATCTTATAGGCACCCATGTTATGCAAGAAAAATCAACTACTCCCTCTCCAAGAGTTGATCCATCTACTATTATTGTTACCACTATCACAATATAGGCTACCCTTGCAGCATAGGTTCCTAATGTAAGTACCTCACCACTACATTATTTTCCAATTGAAAGTACATCTAAAACTAATTCTGTTTCTATATTTTCTCCTCCTACCATTACTCCCCCATTAATGACCATAATGCTAATAAGCATCCTACTCAAGACTGCTCCTATTCTTGCTTCCATATGTATCACATACATTATTATTCCCCCATTGGCCTTAGTATCATAAACAATTAAAACTACCACTTCTTAATCTTCACCTGATACTATCCTAGGCTAAGCTAGTGGTTCCTTAGGATTTACCATCCCTATTTCATATTCATGCCACCATAAATATTGCATCTTCATTAGGTACTAGTGCTAGTCAAACTATTAGTTCCACTTCTTCCTAAGCATCAATAACTAGTGCATCACTTTATATTAGTTCCCCTACATTGACAAGGACATTAAGGCCCATTTCAAAAAAAATCACCTTTCTAAATCCACCTTTGCTTACATCCCCATTCTATTTTTCTACGGATGCAAAGGTGAGTGTGCTCATAAAATCACCTTTGTTTATTCTAAGTATGGGCCCTATAAGAACTCCATTTAGAGCACTTAGGTGGATGGACCCAAAAAACATTCCAAACATTCTTTTTGTATCTCTAACCCCTTCCTTAGCTCAAGCACCTCAATTTAAACCATCTCCAGTGTAAAATTCCCCAAATATGCCACCTCCAACAAATCCAATGCCTATTATTATCCCAAATTGGGTCACAAATATTATACTAACAGTAAGACAATAGAGACCTTAGGTATTCCTCTCTGAACCAAAAATATCCATGAAATTTGATACTGTTGCAGGTATCATGAAAAGAGTGGTGAGGAGGAAGGTTGAACAACCCCAATCTAGCTTAGTTATGACTCATCCATCTTTAATTTAACAAAGAAGAGAAAGGTTGGAGAAGGTGAATTAGATGAGTATGTAGAGGACCTTGTGTCCATGGTCCAAGCCAATTCAAAATCCATATTGGCCTTAATAAAAGGTATGTAACATGAGGTGAAGATATTGAGAGAGAAATCATTCCCTATAGTGTTAGACAATACTACAGTCTAATTAATAAATGCAATCATCAATATCTTTAGTTTATACAAGGTCATGAAGATAAGGCAAGAGGATGGGACTCTATAGATTAATTTGGTCATTAAATATGACCAAAGACTTGCACTCTATTATTCCAAGTTGGAAAAATTGGCTAGAGTTACAAGGAATAACAAGTTCCTAGACCTTAAGACATTACCACTTGAAGACATCATCCTGGCACAAACTATAATGATGAATAGAAGGAGAATATTGAAAAGGTGGCTAGAACAAGTTAATGATGTAACTACATCCTTATAAAAAAAAAAGAGTCCAAGATTGCCCTATTACTAAAGGTTGCTATGGTCACTGGGGTCACCAACCCTAATGGTAGGTTTATAGATGACCAAGAGATTAGGGCTCAAATAAAAATATTTGTTTCAAAATTCCAACAAGACATAGATAATTCCAGGACTACCATTGAAGTGATGAACATTGTGCCTTTTGCTAATAAAAGGCTAGAGAGAGATTAGGCCATTTAAAAAGCACTAAGACCTATAATTTTAGAGTATGGCATGCTTATTTAAGAAACACCTGACCTATTTTAGCTTATGATCCTAAATTTTAGACAAGTTGACTAGAACTACTTAGAATGTGCTAAAGTTTGGACAAGAGAGGAGGCATAGAAACAAAGGTTTTATTAGCAAGAGACATTGCAATAATAAGTTCCCCTTGAAACACAATGGCCACAACCAGTTTGATTGAGGCAACTAAGGCCTTGAGGAATATGCTAATTTGCTTTGTAAATTCAAATTTGGAATATTACCTTGTAATATGTAGAATTTTAGTTATTTTTATTCAAAATCTAAAATCCATTTAGCTATATTTGGGAATATTTTAATGGGCCCACTTGAACTTGCATAGGAATTTTGAGGCCTATATATAGGGGTATCCCCCCTCATTGTAATGAACATGAAGAATTGTTAGAGAATTAATGCAAAAGAGCTAAGAATTCATGAGATTGTCTGATTGCTCTGTGGTGTGTTTTTTGGATTTTATTTCTCATTCTTTTACAAAATTAATGGTTTATTTCCTAATGAATAATATAACTATAATATCAATTTATGCATCTATTAGTTTGATTTTAACACTAGGCTGACAAATCTATTAGTTTATGTTCTCTATTTTATCTTATTTATAGTTGAATGCGATTATGAAAATTTGATGTGTATAACTTTCATGCAACATATGATTTCAAATATATGCATCTCCTTTCCTTTGAAGTATCAACTATGTTCATTTGGTTGAGTATTACACTAAGGTTGGTGAGTCCTAGTTTCACATGTTATTGTCATAGAAGTTAGAAGAATTAACACCTCTAACCATCTGAAGAAAAAATTATTTTCTAACCTAACCTACTTAGTTTTGGATCTACCCCATGAGTCACTTTAGTTTAGCCCATTTTATAAATATTCATGGTTTATTTGTGCTTAGGCGATAATTGGCAAAGTTTAGAGTAATTTCACAAAGATTAACAAGAAATAAATTGTCACTATTGTATAATATACTATCTTTACAATAGGGTCTACTTTAAAACTTACAATTGGTGGCCATATATCTAATATTTTGTTATTTTAAGTAGTATATGTGTACACAAATCAAGCCCCAAGTCTTTTAGGTCTTAAAATTGAGTTTATTACTTTCCTCTTGTTCCCTAGTGACATATGAGGCACATTAAGTGCATCAATAAATTCTCTCTAAGAATGGTGTAAGATATATATTTGGTATCAGAATAGGTTTTGTGTGGCCTCTCTAAGCATTGTTTATGATCCATTCATCTATGCTTCAATAAAAGTAGTTCACTCAAATAGATATGAAGTGAATCCCACTTGCAGCATCTATTATTTGTTTGTTCACCCATTCTTGCATATTTCTAGTAGTCTAATAGTGTAGGCCAATTGTGAAACCTCTTGTTACACTATCCACTTGCATACTTCTCCCTATCCACCCTTCTAATCTATTCATAGTGTTTTACTCTACAATTTATTCATTGTTGCATTCAAAAAATCAAATATATATATATATATAATCTTATATTTTTTATTTTCTTGTGTTTTATTTTGGACCTATTTGTATCCAAAATATGGAAAATTAAAAAAAAAGGGTTGCAAGGAATTTTTATTTTATTTTCCATATTTTGGATACAAATAGCTCCAAAACAAAACACATGAAAAAAATAAAAGATTATATATATATATATATATATATATATATATATATATATATATATATATATATATATATATTGTAGATTTTTCACAGGGCCATACAAACCCTACAACCAGTAAAATTTGATTTGAAGGTTTTAGATCTATTTTAGATAGCCCTAGATCGAGTTAGAGACTCGGATCTACATCATTTCAGATTGGTTATTTGTTGGTGTATTTTTTTGGATCATAGTATTATATTTTTACCTTTAATCCAATGATTTTGATCTCTACATAGGTGGAATCCATCTACACATAGAGACCATCAAGTCATTTGTGTTAATTCTATGCATGATCTTTTACATTAGAATGCTTTTTTCTTAGTAGATTCCACTTGGTTTACTCCTTCAATCTCCATCCATCTCAACTCCTCAACCAACACCTTATTTATTCATTGTTAAACTCTATGACTTTACTCCCTAGACTCATGACCCTAGACTCAACTTGGCCATGCATTGATCTCCTAAGATCTTATATGGATCATTTCCTACTTGGAAATATCTATTCAATCTGGATTTGTCTCTCCCTCTCTAAATGGAATGGTTACTCCAATTGTTCCCCTTTGTTGTGGATTCTAAGCACTAGATACCACCATTCATTATCCTCACCATCCTTCTCTCCTTGTAGACATTCAATTCATAGGGAACTGTCTACAAATTTTTAGGTTTTATTTTATGATATTAGGTTTTAGTCCACTCTTTTAGTTTTTAATTTTTTTCATGTCTTGGTATTGTTAATTTTGAGTTGTTTTACATGTTATTAGGTCATAGTTATTATGTGGTTTAGGATTATTTATTTAATATTATGATTTATGTAAAGGTATGTTTTCAATATAGATTTGTTTAGTTTAGTATATTTGATTTATTAATAAGATTCCAATTCAAGTTTCTAATTTTATTTTAGTTGTGGTTTAATTATATATAGTTTAGTATTTATAGTTATTGTCAAAATTAGTATCCTTAAAAGGCCTTTTGTCAAGTATATCATAATTTGTCAAAAATTCTTTTTGTCATATTGTCATGAGTCATCAAATAAGTCATAAAGGTTTTTTCAAGAAGATAAGTTTCTCTATATTGTAATCAAATGTATTATCAGTTGAAATTGACATTAAAATTTATCTCCCCATGTAAAAACTAAGGGGGGAAATGTTAAGAATTAGTATTTACATTAGTTATTTACGATGTGGTAAATAATATTTAATATTATGTAATTATTTATTAGTTTTGACCAAATTTTGGTCTACATACCAAAAAATGTGCCTAGTCCAAGATTTAAGGAGCCGATCAAGATCTTGATTGAATAAGTGACCCAATGTCATGAGGAGAAAATAGACCTCAAGGGGAGATCATATAACTTTTACAAATCTTTTGACACACTTTAAGTAAGCTTAAAATGTGATCTAATTGATCTTCAAGGGATGGGTCTATAATTGCAAATGAAGGGTCCAAGCAGGTTTCATGGTGTTATAAATGTTTAGGAGCACAAACTAGGTTGCATGAGACTTAAAAGAACATCATATCCTTAAAAGATTCTGAAAAAACTAGACTATTCAAGTTTAAATAAATATAATATCACCAAGATGTCATCCAAAAAAAGAATGGAACAATTTAATAATGCATTTAATAAATGCACCTCAGGGACTCTCAGAATCCAAATAGTTATAGTGCCATGAAGTCCCTCATGCTAAGAACATGCTCTAAAAATTTCATGTCCTCATGAACTTTCTACCTCAATATCTAAGTGTTCAATTATAGGCTTGTAGAATGATATGTTCATGCAAGTGTCAATTTTAAGATCTATAAATTGACCATTTGAGTTCAAAAGGTCCTTAAAAAGGTTTAAATTTAATCAAGGTCTAATGGTCCATGTCAGATTGTATACTGACAACATTGATCTAATGGTTCATGCTTGGTTCAAAAAAGTTTAAAATTCCATATGTTAAAATCCACTACAAGTTAGACATGATCTAATGGTGTGGGTTCACCGATTTAAGATCCAATGGTACACATTCACTGATAAAAGGGTAGGTCCAAAGTAGATCAATGGCTAGTGTGAAACCGCATATTTAGATCTGATGGTGCATAAGAACTAATAAGAGTTTGGGATGAATG
The DNA here is from genome assembly GCA_037957365.1 of Torreya grandis. Taxonomy (NCBI): domain Eukaryota; kingdom Viridiplantae; phylum Streptophyta; class Pinopsida; order Cupressales; family Taxaceae; genus Torreya; species Torreya grandis. The sequence continues at coordinate 3,052,174 of JARHVA010000297.1, read as the reverse complement.
AGATATATAGTATGCATGAGCTTAGACATTTATATTGATGGTGAAAGATCAATTCAAAATGTTAAAGGATCTTGGCTAGTAGGAAATCAAGGACTCACATACTTTATATATCCATATCTAATGATGTGCAAAGAGTCAAATAAGATAGTGTATCTTCAGCACTAATAAGAATAAAGATAATTGAGCATAATATAAATGGTTGAGTTGGTAATCGATAACTAGTGAACATCAAGAAAATCCAAAGAGCTTCCATTTAAGGTTGATGAATTAGTTATTTGACCCAAGAGAAAAAGATCTCAAATATCCATATCACCATTATATCTTGATCAACAATAAACATAGCCATAGAAGAAAAATGGTTAAGGATAAGGCTCTATCACCATTAAAGTTAAATAAGATCTATTATCAATAACTTGGAGCCAGTTGACCTTATTGTAGGGTCATTCCATTGACATTTTCATTACTTTTAGATGGAGGATACATGTCATCCCTTACAAGTTTTGAATGTAGAACATGTCTCTTATGACCTAATACATAGGTCAAAGATAGACCAGTAATTGTGAACCAAGGTCAAATATTTTGTAGGTTTTCATAGATATGTGACTATGTGAAAACCAATAGTTGAAATGGTTTTCACCTATAATGGACCTATGATTGATATTGAAGCAAATATAGTGTAAACATGATCATGAAGAGGTGTTTCTTCTATCAACATAGTCACATTTCTAACAAGTAGGTACCCATGGCCACCCAAAGTAGATGTGGAATAATTTTGTTAATTCCAAGACATGGTCCTCATCAACAGATCAGATAGATAATAACATGGAGCTATAAGAAAAGGACCTGAGAACTAGATAAGGACAATGAACTTTTAATTTTTTTTTTAAAATTTGTTCCTTGTTGATAAGGTCATGAGCCAGCATCCTTAAACTCATGCTAATACATCACAGTTCCCTCTCTCTCTCTCTTCCCTTTTCTATATATGTTCCATTTTCCACCACATTATACACTTTCTAAAAATTTTAGAAAGAAATATCTAACATTTTTTAGATAAATAGACTCTTATGCTTTGGCTTGCTTAGGGTATGCGAAAATTTGTATTGTGACACCTTTTGATGCAATAAAGATTGAATTCCATCATTTTTCACAAGCTAGATTAAAGTGTGTTCTATGAATTCATGTAATTTACTTAAGTGAACGTATGTTCCTTGTCTATGTCGGAGTTTTCTCACCTTCATGAAATACTTGGAATTTTTCATAGGTCATTATAAGTGTAATTTACAATTTGTTATTTAGCTTGAAAGTGGATAGTTACCCTTTAATGCTAGTTAATAAATTATTCATGCCTTATTATGAAATATTCATGTGGGATTGATCTTTTTTGGTCTTGAATGTATCTTGTGAGAATTATAAATTTTATAATTACTATTGCATCACCTTATTTTACATGCTTTCATATATTGTTGTATCTCTCTATCTCTTTTCCAAGCAAGTGTTAGATTAAGACTAGTTTAGGTGATATATATAGAAGGAATCCAACCTTCTCTGGATGTTTGATCCATTATTAGGATACCCACATCCTAAGATCATTTCCATGTTAGACTAGATTTGAGTAAAAAGATCTAAATAATCCCCTTACTCAGTTAGGGTGCAAAACTAAAACACCAATAGCTTTGGCATGCCTAGTGGGACAAGTTAATTTTTTATAATTGAAGTTTGAAGATTGAGAAGAAGAAATTACAATAGGAAGAGACATATATCATCATCAAAAGTTGAAGATCCTTCAGTTTACATAGTTCATAGCATCTTTTAGATAGTGTTTTCATGCCAAAGGTTACAAGAAGATCATCAAGTAAAGGTACTCCTTTTGAACACATTGAATCACCTTTTACTTCTTATAAAAGATAAAAATTCAATAGCACAACCCCTTATCCTCAAAATCAACATTCATCTACTGGTTATCCTATTATTTTAGTCCAATCTATTATCCCCATAAGCCAAATCTTTTTTGACCAAATGGATATCATGAATCAATTTTTTATTCCATTTAATGCATTGTAATAGTATACAAATCTTCCTTTGACCTCCATTGCTACTTGGGATGAGTTAGGGGTAGCCTTAGTTAGGCAATTTGAAGATAAGTTTGATCATCTATCTTTGATTGAATAATTGACTACTATACAAAGGTACCCCCATGAGTTCATGTCTGATTTTAACCTCAAATTCGAAAAGACATAGACTATGATCCCTCCATTGGTTAGACCATATCTATAATATGCATTTTTTTACTATCTTAAGGCCATTAATTCTGATATAAGTGTCATGATATAGTCTATGGCTGATAATACCTTGTAAAATGCCTATGAAATTATAATAAGAGTAGAAAATAGATTAATACAAGCTGATAAAATTGATCCAAGGACTCTAATGCCCATATTCTTAGAATTACAACCCATTTATCATCTTTAAGATCCCCAGATTCCCTCTATAGCTCCTATTACATCTCTAAAATTCCAAGTTGTAACCCCTCCAAATTAAGTTAATGAGATTGGTGATCTGAAAAGCATGTTACAAGATTTTTGAAATGAGAGTGCTTAAGTCAAAAGAAATCAATACCAAAGTAGACCTTATCAATAGCAAAACTAGAATACTTATCAGTCCTTTAGTAGCCAAAGACCTCCTTATCAAGGTTTCAAGGATAATAGGTAATCTTATCAAAATAAAGGAGCCATAACCTAAACTAAGCCATATGTATCCCTTGATTCTAATGTACCTAATAGTTTATAAGTAATTATTCCTCAAAATAAATTTATGCAAGATTCAAGTTGGTAGCCTTCTAATCCAAATGACATCCAAAATCAAGCCTTGGTATCATAAGATATTACTATGCCATAAATGATACAAGAACAATTCTCTCTTCAAGGTGGTCATTATCAAGACATGAATATGGAATTCCAAGGAGAAGCTCACTAAGTTCTAGGGTAACTTGATGCCATCAATGTTAAATGTCAATTGGGTGATCATATTTCATTCAACCAAGTTGGTTAAACTAGCAACACAAATGGTCAAATTACAACTCTAACTAGAGATAAAAGAAGAGCAGTTGAGGAAGCTCAAGATGTGAGCAATACTTATAGTGTTCCTAATTTTATTTTTAAGAGTGGCATGGATTAATTTTTCTTCTTATTGTATAGAATATTTAGAATGTAGAGTAAGTTAGGTTCCCCAAATGCCTCTAATTAGAGATCAACCAGTGGTTTAAAAGTTGTAGTCAAAGGCTAGTGGAGCCTCATTTAGCATAATAGATCAAATGAAGAAATAAAATGTTATCATTAGCATGTGGGATTCCCTTTGCATTCTAGGACAAAAGGACATGCTCATTCAAGAGCTTTTAGATCTTAATGTATCTAAGGAACCATTTAATAAATAAGGAGTTATCTTGGCTAATTCAAACCAACAAATTAAGCAACCTGATCAATAGGTGCATAACATGAAAAAATTGTACATAACTAGTTTAAAATTAAAAAAAACCCCTCCATTTTACCTCTATTTGATATTAGGTGACTATTTAGTCCATAATTGTATGGTAGATAGTGGAGCTAGTAGCACTGTCTTGCCCAAGCAAATTGTAGACAAGCTTAGTCTTGTCTATGAGCCAAATACCAAGGGAGTATTTTAATTGGTTGGGTCACAAATAAAAATAGTAGGCATAATAAAATATCTAAAGCTTAAATTACATTCTTACCCCAATGTTACCATTCAATAAGATGTAATAGTAGTGGACTTGCCTCCCTATTTTACCATGTGTCTGGAAAGAGAATTTACTTCAAAGATTGGAAGATATTTTTTAGCTTATTAGAACTTATTAATGTTAATAGGTTTGGTACTAAGGTAACAATACAATGTAAAAATATTTCAAGATTTCATTTAGAGCCATATATGCAGAGTATGGTGAATACCAATTGTCTTATCTTAGACAAAGTACTAGAAAATAGTGAGGTGGAAACTGATTCACACCTAGATGAAGTTATAGATCTTTTCCTTGATGAATGGGCCTCTTATTTTCATGATCATGATCCCTAAAAGTTAATTAAAGAATAATGAATTGGTTTCTATTGTCTTCATGAAAATTATACACCAATTCCAACATTAATGAAAGATGATCAGCCTAGTGATGGCTTATGGAAACTATATTTTGTTGGATCTAGGAACAGACATGGAACTAGAGCTATAATGATGTTAATTTATCTAGACAATCAAAGGTATTTCTCTTATCTCAAATTATAGTTTGGTTTTTCTAATAATGTTCCTAAATATGAATCACTAGTTCATGGTTTGTAATGGGCAAGAAAGATGAAGGTCAGTACCTAACAAGTCTTTGGTGGTGGTGAACTAGTAATTCACCAAGTAAGAGGAATTAATGTTTGAAAGAACCCATTTCTTAGGTCCAATAATCATAGAGTATGGGACTTAATTGAATACTTTAAATCTTTCAATATTTAGGGCATATCAAGAAATAAGAATAAGCATGTAGACAGGTTGGTTGCCATTTGGTCATAATTTAGTATCCCAGATGGCATAAAAATGAAAATATTCAATCACACATCAAGGTCATTATGAGACATTTTGTCTCAGAAAACCATGATAATTGGCAAGTATTTGAATATGATAGTCATATTGTCATAATCTTATAAGAGGAAGCTAAATTCTCCTCAATAAACCAAAACAATCATTGACATCAGTATGGTGACTAGGTGGTGCAATTAAAGATAAATAAGTTGCCTAAAGGGTTGGTCGCCCTTGAAAACATATTCAATAGAGATAATGAATCGAGAAAAGAAAATTTTTATTTATCAACCAAGGATTAACACTATAAAAATGTAGAGATTGCAAATGGTAAGAGTTTAAAGTTGGTCAAAGTTTGCACATCTTTAGAGAAGGAACATTTTATTAAGTTATGTTCAAGTTTTGTTGATGTCTTTGCATGGCAATGCATTGAACTTAAAGGATTTGATCCAAGTCTATCTCCACATAAAATTAAGTTATAGGATTAGACTAGGAAATTCAAACAAAGAGAAAGGATAATTAACCTAAAGCTTGAAATTTTGATGAGAGATGAGCTACATAAGCTCATTGAGTCAACTATAATATTTGTAATTAAGCACTCAACTTGGGTGGTAAACCTTGTTCCAGTATGGAAAAAGAATGGTGAAATGAGGCTATGTGTTGAATTTTGTAACTTAAATATGGCCTCTCTTAAATACCACTATCCATTGCCATCAATAGACAGATTTTATAGCTATTTTTAGGTTTAGAAAGGTTCTCTTTACTGGATGGCTATAATAGATACAAACAGATTATGGTCCAAGAAGAAAACCAGTTCAAAATAGCCTTCACCACAAAGTGGGGGACATTTACATATATAAAAATTCCTTTTGGTTTATATAATTTTGTATTAACATTCTATAAAGCTATGGATATGTCATTTTAAGGTATCCTTAACAAGTTTATACTTGTTTATATGGATGATATAAAAAATTTCTCTAATAGTGTAGATGACCATATGATTCACCTCAGATAAATGTCTAAAAGATGAAGGAAATTTAGAGTATCTTTGAATCCAAATTTTTTTATTTTATCTATTCATGAAGGTAGGCTTCTTGGACATGTAATTTAAAAATATGGTACAAGCATATATCTTGATAGGATAGACTCAGTTCTTGCACTTTTATTGCCTAAAAATAAGAAAGCCTTGTAAATATTTTTAGAAAATATCAATTTCATAAGGAGATACATCTTAAATTTTGTTAATTTAGATAGGCCACTCAACCATGCTAAAGAAAGGTTAGAGTTTTAGCTAGCCTAAATAAGGAGTAAGAAGTTTTGAAGAGATCAAGAAAGCTATAGCAAGTGTCCTACATTTTTGAACCCTTATTTTACCAAGATTTTATGCTTGTAAACCTATGCTAACATTGACATAATTTTAAATATTTTCATGCAATAGAATAAAGAGACCTTAGAGTAACCAATAGACTTATTCATTCAAGACTTAGAATAATATGAAACAAGGTATTATTTTGTTGAAAAACATTTACTTTCAATCATAAGGTCTCTAAAAAAGTTTAGGTACTAAGGTACATCTGATGGTTGCACATCCAAGTGTCAAGTATATTTCCTCTTGAACAAGGACATAAATGACAAAAGAGATGGTTGGATAACCAAAGTAATGGAATATGATGTTGAGATCAAGGTCACAAATCTGGTTAGAGGCAAAGGACTTTGTGAACACCCAGCCTAAGACTTGCAAGTGACTAATGGGGTGGTTATGTTTTCAAATGATGAAGAAGCTGAAAATGATCACACCCCATCTTCTATTTAGTTCCAAGATATGATAATATACTTATAATATGGTGTTTATCCTTCTCATCTGAACCCTTCAAATAGGAGATATTTTAGATTACACTCAATTCATTTTCTTCTTATAGATAATGTGTTGTTTAAAAAGGATATCAATGGCATGTTTCTAAGGTGCATAGATCCAAGTCAAACATAGAGACTACTTGAGAAGTTCCATGATGGACATTGTAGATGTCATTATTCAACAAGGATTATCCAAGTATATCTGGTGATTGTCATGCATGGGTTAGTAAATGCAAACAATGTGCCATGTTTGGTTTAAATATGAACCCTACAACCTTACCTCTCCAACGAATTTCAATAAATTAACCCTTTATCTAATGGGGATTGGAATTTATTGGTCTCATTTATCCCCCTTTAAGCTTAGGACATAAGTGGATCCTAACTTCCATTTATTATTTTACCAGATGGACATAAGTAGTGGCATTAAAAGAAGCAAATGAAACCAATGTTCTAGACTTCTATGAAGGTTTGCTTACCAGATTTGGAGTCTATTTAAATATCATTTTTAATAATGCTATGAATTTTATAGGGTCTAAGATCAACCAGTGGGTAGTTCAACATAGTGTATTTCTTAGTACCTCATCAAACTATTATCCACAAGGTAATGGCCTTATTGAGTCCACTAACAATAACTTGTTAAAGATCATCACGAGGACTGTTGAAGATAATCAAAGGGTGTGGCATAAAAAAATAAAGTTATCTCTATGGTCTAACAAAATCACCTATAAGAGGTCAATTATCAATTCTCCATACAAGCTAGTATATTGTAAGGAAGCAAGAATTCCTATTTCTCTTGAATTCCCTGCTTTATAATTAATGCATCAACTTGAGATTTTAGAGAATGAGCTAGTGGGAATCAGATACAATGAGCACATAGATTTAGAAGAGATAAGTCATGAGTCCATATTGGCTATGGAAGCCCATCAAGCAATGGTGAATAAATATTTTGACAAAGGATATTTTTCAAGGAGTTTCTAAGAAGGAGATTTAGTCCTTAAGTAGGATGAGGATAGATCTAAGCTATGAAGGCACATAGAATTTGATTCTCTCTAGAGTGGTCTATACATAGTCTCTAGCTACGAATCCCACAATGATTTCCAGCTCACAAGGATGAATGGTGAAGATCTTCCTATCCCAATCAAGGGGATACATTTAGAGCACTACTATTAAAGAAGCTAAGTCCCTATACATAGTTAGTTATTTTAATTTTCTATAAATAATATTCTAATACATTAGTTTGGTTTTATCTTGTCCCAAGTAAATGATTTGTTGCATAATTTTTTGATAGGTTAGTTGCCTCTAATTTATTAGGTTAGTTTCCCTTTCAAGTTTGTTTCTTTCACTCTTTGTTGGAATTATTTGTTTTTCAAGTCAAAAGGTTATCTTTCAATCAATGTAAATGGTCTATGTATCATGTAAATGAGATAAGAGTCATAGAGATTGTCCAAGTTCTCAAGCATAGAAAGTATGCTATCTAGCCAAGTTATCAAAGATGTGCCTAGTCTAAGAGTTAAGTAGTTGAGTAGGATCCTAATTAAAGAAGTGACATAATGTCACTAGGACTAGATAGACCTAAATTAGATATCATATATATTTTTAAAATATTTTAAAACACTTTAAGCAAGCTTAAAATGTGATTTAATTGATCTTCAAGGAATAGGTCTATAATTAAAAATTAAGGGTCTAAGAAGGTTTAATGGTGTCCAAAATATTCAAGATCATGAACCAAGTTTCATGAGCCTTAAAATATCATCATAACCTTGAAATATTAATCAAAATTTGGACTATGCAAGTTTAAAGAAACAAACCATCATTAAGACATCATCTAGAAAAATAATGGACTAGTTCACTTGTGTATTAATAAATGTACCTTTTGAATTCTTGCAAGAGAAATAGTTATAGCACCATGAAGTCCCTCATGCCAAGAAAATGCTCTAGAAATTTCATGTTCACATGAGTTTTCTACCTTAAGATCTAAGTGTTCAAACATAGGCTTATAGAATGAGATGTTTGTGCAAGTGTAAAGTTTAAAATCCATAAAGTGACCGTTTGAGTTCAAAAGGTCCTTAAAATATTTAAATTTAATCAAGATCTAAAGGTATGCACGAAATCACATATTGAAAACATTGATCTAATAGTTTTTATTTAGGTCAAACAAGTTAAAAGGTCCCTAGGATAAAATCCCTTAAAGAGATACAAGTTGGACATGATCCAATGGTGCAGGTTCATAGAGCCAAGATCTAATGGTGTTGGTTCACTGAAAAAAGGGTGGGTCTGAGCTAGATCAATGGCTAGTGCATAATTATACATTTAGATCTAATTGTACATAGGAACTGATAGGAAAGTGGGAAAAATGAGATCGATGGTGCACATGAGATCATACATTTAGATCGATGTTGCAAGATCAAGTCAAAATGTCAAAGGAGCTTGGCTAGGAACAAATTAAAGAATCATGTGTATTAGTACATATATATCTAACTATACACAAGGAGTAAAATAAATAAGCATGTCTTTGGGACTAAAAATAATAAACATAGTTGGACACAATATTAATGGCTAAGTTGGCAATCAATGACTAATGAACATCAAGAAATTCCAAAAAGCTTCCATTGAAGGTCCATGAACTAGTTCTTTGACCTAGGAGAACAAAATCTCAAAGATCCATATTTCCATTAGAGATCAATCAACAACAGATACAGCCATGTAAATAATATGGTTAAGGATAAGGCTCTATCACCATTGAAGTTAAATAAGACTTCTGGTTGATAACTTGAATCCTATTGACCCTATTGCAAGGTCATTCCATTGACATGTTCATTAATTTTATATGGAAGATCCATGTTGGCTCTTATAGGTTTTGAATTTAGAATAGGTATTTTATGACCTAATATAGAGATCAAAGATGGACCAGTAATTATGAACCAAGGTCAAATAGTTTTTAGTTTTTCATGGATATGTGACTATGAAAACCAATAGTTGAATTCTTTCTCACCTCTAATGAGCCTATGTTTACTATTGAAGTAAATATAGACGTAACCATGATCATGAATAGATGTTTATTCTATCAACATGGTCACATTTTTTATAAGTAGGTACTCATGCAAATCTAAAATAGACGTGTCATTATTCTGTCAATTCCAAGACATGGTCCTCATCAGTAGATCAGATAGATATTAACATGGAGTTCCAAGAAAAGGACTTGGAAGCTGGATATGGACAATGGAAATTCAATTATTTTATATAATTTTTTCCTTATTGATAAGGTCATGAGTTATCATCCTCAAACTTGTGTTAAAACATCACAATTCCCTCTCTCTCTTCCCTTTTTCTATATATGTTCCATTTTCTACCACATTATACACTCTTTGAATTTTTTGGAAATAAATCTCTAATTTTTTAAAGATAAATAGAATCTTATGATTTGGCTTACTTAGGTTATGCCAAAATTTGTATTGTGACACCTTTTAATACAATAAAGACTGAATTCCATCATTTTTTCCAAGCTAGATTAAAGTGTGTTCTATGAATTCATGTAATGTAGTTAAGTGAATTTATGTTCCTTGTCTATGTTTGAGTTTTCTCACCTTCATGAAATACTTGAAAGTTATCATAGGTTATTATAATTGCAATTTATAGTTTATTGTTTAGCTTGAAAGTGGATATTCTCCCTCTCATGCTAGTTAATAATTGATTCATGCCTTATTATGAAATATTCATGTGGGATTGATCTTTTTGGGTCTTGAATGTGTCTCTTAATGTTTTTTGTGAAAAGTATAAGTGTTATAATTATTGGTGCATCACCCCATTTTACATGCTTTCATATATGGTTATATATCTCTATCTCTTTTCCAAGCAAGTATTAGATTAGGTTTAGTTTAGGTGATATGTCCAAAAGGAAGCTAGCCTTCTTCAGTCCATTACTAGGATACCCACAACCTAGGATCAATCCCATGTTGGACTATATTTGAGAAAGAAGATCTAAACAATCCCTTACTTAGCTAGGGTGCAAATCTAAAACACCAACAATTAGTAACCTTATGGTTAATATGATAATATAGCTGGTTAGTTTGTTAGTCATATGTATTGTTATATCAAACAATATATTACTTATAGTATATTATTGGGAGTGTTGTTAGAAACATATTATTATATATTATAATATTTATGATGAATAAAATATAATTATGTGTCAAAGCATAATGGTATATCCCACTTTTTGGAATAAAAAGGCCACAAAACTTTCATCTTCTCCTCAAAATATCTTGATTTTGGTTCATTGAAGTCAATAAAAAAATATTATTTAGACTATATATATAAATATATAGTGCATATAAATTTTTCTAATTTTTCTAAAAATCATTAAGTATTTTTTAGGATTTAGTTTTTAATTTTTTTATAGATGGCTAGTGGGACACATTATTATATTTGACCCATATGTTGTTGTGATTAAGAAAAACTATTTGTTCTTCTACACATTTGTGAGTTAAATTACAAAGCAAGACATGATTGGCACAGGACTGAGCATAGTCTCCTTTTTATTGACAAGTTATGGTGGTTCTCAACTAGAGAAAGACTCCAAGGTACATATAATAATATTATTCCACTAAGGCATGGTCTATTTGAGATTATTTAATAGTAGGAAATAATTATTTTAGAATCATTTTACCTCCTTATATGAAGATCTATTATCTATCAATGTTGAAAACTCATGTATTTTTTAACCTTCTATACTAAATAATGAATATGAATGATTTTTTTTTACCTTCTATTGAATATCTTGACCCTAATAGTCAGTTGGAATTAGAAGAAGATTTTGGTTTATATAATAATGAGAGGATAATGTGAAGAGGAGTACAACAATCTTAGTTGATTGGATTGAGAGGGTAGCTACCCAAAATGTCTAGATGGTATTCCAAAGAAGATGTGGGGAAGAATTTTCTTGACTTACATAAGTCCTAAATATTTTATGGACTTGAAATCCTCAAATTAAGGGAGTTATGATCCAAAAATGGATATTTTTGTACTTAGTAATTTATACTAATTGATTCCATTATGCCCAATTGTATGAAAACATGCTTGTAAGACACTTGTGTAAGATAATTTAAACTATAATAATTATTTCAAAGGTGATTCAGTGGCATAATTATTATAGGGGTGATATAGACACTCTTATCTTGATCAAGCAAAATGTTTCAATCTATCAAAATGAAGGGAAAATCAACATGTAATTAAATTTCCCCTATTTTCAAGGTGACAGTTGTGAAACCACCCCGACGATGATTTACCAATTCATCACAACATGAAAAAAATATCACTACCAGATTTTATAGGTGGTAGTTGCGTATCTTCCCTGATGGTTTTGAAAATTATTATTTATAAATTAGGGTGGTCTTATCACCATATAGAAATGTAAGGATTTGGATAGTTGAAAACATTCCAACTCATTTGGTAGTTTAATTTAGTTATATTTATAAGTTCCAAGGTTGAAAGGGAAAAAATACAATCCTAAATTAGGTATAATACATAGGATAAATGCATTGGGATGTGTGTACTTAAATTCACATTATTTTAATGGGATTAATTCCTTGTTCATAGTCTTTCATTATTATTTGTTGGAATTGATTGGTTCAGGTGTGTGAGAGTATGTCATAAATGTAAAAAATTAATTTTATATGAGTTTGGATAATATGGTAGTGAAAATTATGTCCATGAAGGCCATAAAAAGTAGTATCATGTACATATGTTGCATTACATAGTGGAACAAAAGCACATTTGTTTACCCATTGAAAATTTTCCCACCTTGGGTTTCTATAGCACAAAATTATGTGTTTAACTTGTGGTTTACTTAATACTTTACTTCATTTTAATGTTTATCAAGTTTTAAATTTCATTATATGTACTTATTCATTTCTATTTTGTCATGTTTAGTAACATATATAGTCATAAATTTAATTTCTATTAAGTTATCTAGTTACTATCCATATTGATGAAGATAAGAGTGGAATATCCACCTATTTTGTAGATTATATTTTAATACAACCTATATGGTGTTCATATATAACACCATGATGACCCCAAATAAGCAAGGTTACTGGTTGAGAGGCTTGACCAACATACAACCATGCGAAGGTATGTTTTAGCTTTTGAAACTAGATGGATATCTAAGTGTGAATTATGTTATGTGTGTAAAAAAAATGCTATAAGTCCCTATGAATGGGTTTCCATTTAAAATAAAGAGTGAATATGCATAGGAATAGGTGTGTAGTAGGGGACATGTACAAAGTGTATCATTGTCTGCCTGGTATGATTTGTTCCATGTTGACTATTTTTTTAATTGACTATTTTGAATTGTAATATTTATCTTATTGCATACTTATAATACCTTTTGAGAAGTAATATACCTTGAAAAGTATGTTATATACTAAAATAGAAGGTTGTATGACATAAATAAAAGTATATCCAACAATATGTAGAGACACATACATGTCCTAATTTTCTATTTTTATAGAATATTCTATTTTTTTAAATATTTCTAGCACATATGAAAGTTTTTTTATTTTTCATATGTGAAAAGAAAGAAACACACATGAAATAAAATTCTATGAAGAGAAAAATAAAAAATGGTTTAAAAAATTATGAGGGGAATATTCTAACAACCCTCAACAATATGTTGAAGTAAAGCATGGTAAGGAATAAAACATGTGAAATGCCCTCAATATAGATTTATTATTTTCAAGGATTGAAAACATATCCATGTGAACTCATTTATAAAAATTTAGGCATGAAGTTACATATGACATCTTGGAGTATTTATGGGTTGCCTTGAAAGATGTGTACATTTGAAAGCATGGAAGTATGTTTGTCTTGGGTTATTTGAATTAGGTTTAGGTAATTAAGGGAGAAAGTGTCCCCAAAGTAAAATAATAAAACCAAGAAGTTGGAAAAATTTTGAGTAGGTGTAGAATAAAAAACAATAAAAATATGAGAAACAAATAATCTATGTATAAGTAAGGACTAGGAAAACATGCTTAACTAAATATTTAGGAAGAATAAACCCCTCATGGAGTTCCTACATACAAAGTGTATCTACCTTCCTTATATTCCAATAAACCACCTAATTTAATAGGATTTAATTGTGACAAATATTAGGATTGGTGTACCATATTTGTAGTATACCCTTCAGATGAGATATGTTTATCCTTGTGTTAAGTGATTGTAATGATCTTTGGAAATTATAAATATTTCATTATCTTTCTAAAATGTAAGTGAATCATCATTATGATGAAATATGGCATCCATTAATTTTTTTCCATGGTTTACCAAAGATTGTATTATATTTATATAAATTATGATCTATATGAAATAATTTAGGAAATTAATTGGGACCCAATGTGATGAGTAGGGTAATAGATCTAATGAAATCTGTAAGACATGAAGTTTTAAGGAGATATTATGTATCATATCCAAGATATTTTAAAATATAAAAACTACATATGTTTTCTTATTATAATCAATTAACTACAAGATTAGTACATGTTTTTCTATCCATGAGTGGATTTACCATGAGAGGCTCAAAATAAGAGGAAAGTTGTTTTGGATTTTCTTTCGTAAGAATATTATTTGATTTTTACTTTTGTTGCATCTATTCCTTAGAATATGTAATCATAGTAATATTATAAGTACCCAAATCAGCAGAATATGAAGTATCTTTTGATATAGTATTACAACTAGTTAGCACAACTAGCTAATCAATCATATTTTCTTTACCATTATCTTTTAAGGAGAAATAGTCATGTATTCCCCTACTCTAATAAATGTAAATAATGAATGAAAGATGTTTAATCTTTAGCAATGGAATTGGAGAATAATTTTCAATTGTTCATTTAGTATTTCTTGAGTCTCATCATCACTACTGTAGTAGTATTTTATTTTTTAATAAGAATCCTATGTATATACCAAGAGTGATATTATAGTAATGGCCTCTATAGAATTTAGAAAAGGTATTTCTTGATTAGGATCATATTAAATGGGATCTTAAAATTATATAGAGGTGTTGTCTTGGAGATGCTCTTAAATATTTTGATGAATTGGATAAATTTTTACAATATCAATCTCTTTACTAGACTCACTCACCTAATAAGTATTCATTTGTGCAATAGGAAATAGGTGTTCAAGTGCATTGAAGGAGACTTTATCTAATTGTGTGAGTTGAGAATATCAAAGAGGTATATCCTCAGCCAAAGTTTTTTAATCATGTGAATCACACAAAAAATTGATGCATCTATGAAATATAGGAGGTATAACCACCATATCATGAATTTAAGGTCATCCTAATATTAGATTATATTTTAGTGGATCAGAATCAAGTTGAAATATAATAGAAACCATTTTAGGACCCATTAGTATATCCAATGTGATGATTATTAATGTTGATGCATAAGTATCATCAAATCTATGGATAGGTTTCTCAAAAAAATTATATTTATGTTATTATACTCCAATTTTTATATGAAGCAATAACTATAAATATTTATTAAAATCCATTGTCAACTAAAAATCTCTTCAACAATTTCCCATAAATTTGTAGTTAGATGATTAATGGAAGATTTTTCTTTATACTATGTTGTGGGGGTGAATCCTCTTTATCAAAATAAGTGGCACTATTAATACATTTTAATATTCTCATCATAAAAATGAATTAGGTTGGATGTGTGTCCACACAAATAGTAGTATCTCTCAATATATCATTGATAAAATATTTATAAGTTGGTGCCCTTTGAAATAACTCTAAAATAAATACATTGACTAGTGTAATACATAATTTCTTAATGATACCATACCCTTTGGGTTTAGAAATTGGCATTGAAGGTGGAATAATATTTACAATAGGTGCTTGGGATTGAGGATCTAAGGGAGGTCATCCAAGTATAGTTTGAACAACATGTACCTAGGATGTAATATAAATTGTGGATAAATAAGGGGAATAAGAGGAAATATGATAGGGCTAGGTTGAGGGTCAGAATAAGGAAGTAAAAAGGGTTGGGAAAAAGTTATTTGACATATAGTTGTGATAGGGATCAGTTTTGATTGGATAGTGAAACAAATGGGGAAATCAAAGGGTATGATCTCATGAGATGGCATAATGCAACCATCTCCACAAGAAATGGACTCCTTTGTATAACCAAGACTTATATATTCAATATTAGCTATGATTTTATGCCCCTAAATAGAATCTTCCTCTTGTTCCCAAATTATATAAGATGAGATAAAGACTATAGGAACAAGGGGATGATAAGATGGGGTAGAATGATCAATTGAGTCAAGGATAAAAGGTAAATAGAATCCCATAATGATATAGAAATGAAACAAGTAGATATATAATCTAAAAAGAAAATGAAAGTAAAAAAAAGGATGAATGGGTGATCTAGAAGGGTTTTGAATGATTTGAAGGCTCTCAAAGATACTTTCTCATCCATTGGAAAGTGTCTGTCTAAAATTTCAAAGAACTAACTATGGAGGTAGAACCATACCCTTATCCCACTAAACCTGATTTCAAGTGTAAGATGAGAGTAAGTTATTAGATATAACCAATTGTTAGTGCACTAAAAAATTAGATGGATGGTATATCTTCCTATTTGATGTAAATAAAGGGATCATAAAATCCATGACTAACTCAATACAATGGCTATGAGTATTGGAGAAATATCCTCATGCCATGATGTTTATAAAGATAACATCATGTAGCTCATAATGATAGGAACTAAGAGATTATAGACTAATAAAATATAGTCTCTAAAATAATAAAAAATAAAGGTTAAATATTTTTACAAATGACAAAATCAAAATTCAACCCAAAGTTGAAAGAAATAGCCATTGTGTTGGTATTGATCCAAGGTGACAAGACAAAAAAAAATTATTATCAGATTACTCCAAAGTCCAAAAAGTTGAATCATTATGTTATGGACTATATCCAAGGTTGAATATTGTATTTTTTTAGTGTCAAAAATTTATATAGTTTAACTAAAACCCTAAGCTAAAAGTTAACAAGAAATACAAGTAATGTTTTATTATAAAATTAGGTTCACTAAGATGTTTGCCCATTAAATTATTCAAATGTGGAAATTAACTCTAAAGTATTATAAACTTGAGATTTGAGTTAAGAGAGATAAATAAAGTGGCCTACTATAATATATATATATATATATATATATATATATATATATATATATATATATATAATTTTTTTACAAAAGTATTAAATTAAAAAATATAAAAACTAGGGTTAGGGTTAGAGAGATATCCTTGTAAACTATGTTATCCTTATGCTAAGTGTGATTGTGTAAAACTATTAAATAAGAAAATTTGCTTGATTTTATACTAGGATAAGTGTATAATATCTGACAGGGTTGTGGTGCATTATTGTCCTCTATTATGACTCTATCTATGTTTGATATGCATTAAATCTGAAAGTTTGAGTTTGTTCTCCTATGTTTGTAGGTCATCTACTTTTCTATGATCTTTGATTTGACCTTCGAATATACTATTGGCCAATTTTGACCCCCAAAGTCAAAATTCCAACCCCTATAGGTAGAAATTTGATTGTTATGTTTTCTTAGCTTTGGTTATAGCTTTGTCATGCTTTATTAGGTCCTCAAATAGTCTTTTCAAAACCTTATTAGCATTATTTAAGGTAAATTTGGGGAAATGGTAATGGTTATTCTTGTATTATACTATCCTAATCATGTCATGGTATTATTAAATTTTTTAAAGTGGTGTGATAGGTCTTTATGTGTCCCTAAAAGTCATTTCATGCATGTTTGGAAAGGTTACGAGTATTTTGCAAACTTTAAGGTAAAGTTTAATGAAGGAAAAGGGTGTGTTTAACTAACTTAAATTTATGACAAATATTAAAAGATGAATAATACATAAAACACACTTTCTAAGGTTATTTTATGAGTTACATAACTTCCATATATGTTATCAAGTCAGAAAGTAGTTAGAATCTTGAATTTTAATGCTTAAGCGATAGTTTTATGCACTTTTATGAACTTCAAGAGCTTATATTTAGGATAAAAAATTTAATAAGTGTATATTGGGATTATATACACCAAAAATACATTTATATTTTAGGTATATACCCTAAAAGTGCAAAAAATGCTTCCTTCTCTCCATCCCTCCATTAGCAATCTTGTAAAGGTAGTTTTCAAGTGGATGGTATGGATAGAAGAGAGAGAATCAAGGTATAATATTTTTTCAAATGGATGGGGTTTTATTAATACTCAAAATTATGGCATTTTTTTTTATATTCATATCCTCTCCTTTATGAACAATTACTAAGAAGGCAAGGTAGTCTGAAAGAGCTAGTTAACCTCACAAGCTCATTTTTATTATGTGAAATGATAGTTTTAAATAATTTAAAATGCAGAATGGAAATTAATGGAGATTTTTAGGGTCTATAAAGAAATTTCACATGTTTTTCCTAGACACACTTAACATGGGTGGGCTTAGACTGATAAGAAATCTCTATTTTTGCATATATTGCAAGACTATTTTCATGGCTCTTTTTGGTTTCAAGGTTTTCCATAGGGTTATAGTGATTATAAATAATTTTTAAATGTTTCATAATATTTATAATTCATTAAAGTCTCTCAAATAATTTTATTAATTTTTGTACAAATCCTCTAATGGCATTCATGTTCACTTTGAAGACTATGTGTGTAACTTGCCTACATATCAATTATTTCAAGGTCTGATCTTACATCATTAGGGTGACATGAAGGTATTGAATTCATAGGATAATTGAGAATTAAATTAAGTGATTTTATAATTTATAAGATAAATATAAGCCTCATACTAGGCCTAAGCATGAAAAATACAGTCCTAAAAATCTATCTAGACTTGTAGACCTATTTTGCACATAAAATGTAATAATATTGCATTAAGATTGATGTTTCAAGGGTTTTAGTGAAGTTTTAAATCAATTTATATATTCATAAAAATTTATAATGGTTATTGATATTCTAATTACCCTATGCAATAACCTGAACTTTAGGGTGACAACCAAACAACCAATATTGTAACCTACAAGCTAGCCTTAGCCCTTATGAAGTTTATGAAAATATGATGTCTTAGATGAGGTTACATATTTTAAAATAAAGGTTATAAAAATTTAATATTGTGATTAATTAATTTAAGTTCTAATTAATTTTTAAAAGTTTTCAAACTTTGGTATTCAGTCAAGACCTCAAATAGTTACCTATAGTTTTGTTTGAATTATTCAAGTTGGTTTCAAACTTGAATTGAAATGCATTGCATATATTAGAATTAGAGAATTAAATATAAAAATTCATGAGATATTGTGAGAAATTATTAATATTTTTAAATTTGAATATATCCCAAAATTAATGGTGAAAGGCCAAATCTAATAGGAAACTCTCAAACACTTATAGTGAAGCCTATGTATGAATGCATAAGAAAAGTTTGATCAAGAGAGAAGAATAGAAGAGAAAACATATTTAAAAGATTACAAGGAGTAATGAGGTCTATGAAAACATATTAAATTTATTCACTCCACTTATCTTATCCATTGAAGATAAATAACTCAAATATTTACCTACATCTATGAGTGTCCTAGTAGAAGCATGCATGCACAAGTATGTGTGCCAAATTGTGAAGAAGGAGACAATGTGGACTGAGATTGATGGTTTGGGTGGAAATTTTAATAATTTAGGTACTCATGATTCATATAAATAATATTAAAAATACCTTGTTTCCTTAATATCACAAGGGAAAACTTAGTTGTGAGGGTTTGAGAGACCTACAGGCTTTAAACCCTTAAGGGCCTGTTACGGTTAATATGATCAAATCCTGAGCACATGGTAAAAAATAAATGTAAAGGACACAAATTTAAGCATGTGGAGGGATATTTAAAAAACCATTAATATGTTTGAGACCAAAAAAAAATCATTTTTAAGAGTATTATTTTTTATATCAAACTCTACCCTCAGTTCTCACACAATATACTAACTGAGAGGTCAGTTTGTGAAGCTCAGAACTTTTGAAAAGAGATGCATGGTGGAAAGAGATAATTGGTATTTATGGTAGAATTATCATAAAAATATATATGTCATTATTTAATATTTCAAACTTTGTACCTATATAAATGATTTCTAAGCATTGAAGCTACTCCAAACTTTGTCCTAACCTTGTGAGAAGCTCAAGAGAAAAGCAAGTATTTGCTTAGATCTTGGATGATTTTTTTCATGGGTATGAGTGGTGTTTATATTTTTTTTATGGGTTTTCATAATTAATTTTTTTTTCATAAATAGAGATAAAGAAGACCTATCCTCTCTGAACTATTGTTAAGATTGAAACATGTCTTAAACCCTCCTAAACCATTCCTAGTAGCCCGATGAGAGAGATGGACCTTCTAATAGACTCTAATGGATATAATAAACATTGAAATGGAATTTTTTACCTAATTATGTACTTTAACACATTATCATACAATTTTTGTCACATGTGCAGGTATAGAGGTGTATGGATTGCCTAGAAATATAGGGTTATAGGCTAGTGTGTAAAGAAGTAAGGGATGGGATGGCCTGCAAGACAAGTATAAAGGTATATTAAGACCAAAAAAATGTTAATAAAAATTATAATAACCTATTTAGGCCTCATAATAAGTTTTATGATATTTTCAATTCATCAACTTGGTCAAGAGGAGAGAAATGCACTATATTGTAAGCTAAAAGGCCTATATGTAGACCTATTAAACACTTCAAGAGACATTTCCTTAGTGTATTGAGTTACATAATGATGCTTCAATACTATAAAAACTAATTCCAATATTTAGAGCCTAAAAATTTCATTGAAAAACACTTAAAATACCTCTCAGGCCTATATAAGAACCTATATTAGGGTTTTTGACCATTTCATGGTTTACCCATCTCTACAAGGTCTCATAACTTGAAATTTGACATGGATCATGGTCATATAATAGGTAAAGTGAATCAAACACTTCTTAGAAGTTTCACATGTATGGGAGTGATTTGAGCCAAAACTTAGTTTCTAGGCAATGAGGCCTAATTAAAGCCTAATTGAAGAAATACAATAAAAGAAAAAAGACACTTCCACTTAGAGTCAGGATGTGAAAATTGGAAAGGAGCTCTAAGGGAATACTAGGTTCTCAAAAATATCTTTATTTATCCAATACCCTCTATACATTCTTCCACACAAGGAGGTTTACACATTTTTAGGGCTATAAGGAATGAAGCCAAATGAGGGATTTTGGTGAAAAATGGATTCTTGGAGAGAGTTTGATGACTCCAAGTTTGGTGTAGTAAGACAATATGGACTTTAAAACATCTAAGAAGAGAATAAAATGATGTTTCAAAGGGAACCTTCAAAGATTAGAGCAAAGTGTCAAAGAAGAGTTTTGAGGTAGTTACTAATATTTCAATCAACTTAAATAAAGCCCCAAGTGTTGACAAATCAAGAAAGATTTTCACTAGGTGTCAAGGCAAGGTTATAACTCTTCTAAGAACATGAACCATTTAATGCAAGAGTAATATCTCACCACATCCTAAAAAACATATTCAAGAGAGTAGCACATGTATTGTAGGGTCTAATACAATATTTTCACATCTCCTTTCTTGAATTTAACTCTTATTGACACTTGGTAACCTCTCTCTCCTATGCCCTTCCCTATTTCTTGTATTAAATTCTCTATATATTGAGTCGTGATAGGATATATTTATATCCTCCACTTGGTTATGGTGAATCCCTACCCATTTTCAAGCATCTAGTCAATGATAAAATTATTACTTTGCCTCCTCCTTTGACTAGTTCAATGTGTGTGTTTGATTAGTTGATCTTATCAAGCGATTTTCTTTGCTTCCTTGGTTTGTTTTCCTTGTCTATAATTTATATTCAAAGCTTATTTATAGGTCTTGTGAAGTGTGAAATGTTTAGTGAGGTTTCTATCCATTAGTTTCAATATATGACCTCTTAATTAGTCCTCCTAGCCCAAACATCTTTCATAAACCTTCACAATGAAGCCATGATGTAAAGAGGAAAATTTGGAGTAGTGTTTGTTGCAAGTTACTCTCATGGTTAGCGTGCATTTTTAGTTAGTTGGTATTGGTCAAGTATATTTGGTACATCACATCCATTAGTTTAGGTTTATCTCTATTTTATTATCAAGTTGGTAGAGTATTTTATGAGTCTAAGTGATATATCAAGTGGAGTTGACCCTTTAACCTAGAGATTCAATCAAAGTTTAGGCCACCCAAAACCTAGGATTTTTCCATGTTATTCCAAATTTGGAAGGATTGATCTACCTTCTAAAGGGTGAAAATTTGGTTGATAATAGTTTTGGAAATCTTGGTGGGACTAAGTTCTAAAGTAGTGGAAGAATTTTTGGTGTTTTTATTTTACATATTATCCTTTGAATGCATTCAAAACATCAATGGTAACTATATGATCAATTAGTTGGTTCTATTATCCCAATCACTTATCAAAATTAAGTTGTGAAAACAATTCATTATCTTGATGAATTTGTTATGCCTGAGTTTGAGGTGAATTTCAATTTCATGTAAGTAGATGAGGCATATTAATCCTATAACATTCCCTATCAGCCTCCTCAGTATCCCATCTATATGCCTTAGAAACATTATCAAGTGTATTATCCTCCTTACTACCAAAAGTATCACTCTTACCCTCCTTGTGATCTATATCAGTCTTATGATCAGCCTACATCAGCCTCGTATGTCTATGATAATGCATATGAATAGCCTTGTCTTCAACTGTGTTATCATCCTCCTCCTCCTCCTCCACTATATTCCTAAGATTTTCAAGATGGAATGGATAATATGGAGAGTAAGGTACTAGAATATGAAAGAAGGGTCTATTTAAATTCCAAATATGAACAAGTGATTGGTTGGTTTATACCTATATCTGATGATCCACTAGAGTGGAATGAGTTGTGTGATTTTATATTGGAGAGGATGGAGATTTGGGAAAGATAGAAAAGAGAGTTGGATCAAATGTTTCATGATCCCCCTTGTGTTCCTTATCATCCTTCCTATGCTTTATATCCTCATGAATCCATTGAACATCCTTAAAAAGAGCCTCCAAGAGAGCCAATCTAATCTCCAAGAGAACTTACTACTATCAAGTTCCCAATGTGGAACCAAATAGTGAAGTCTTGGGAGAAACAAGAGGAAGAGAGCCAACATAAAGAGATTGAATTTAAAGAAAACATTAAGCCTATTCAAACCATGTTTCCCTATCTTCAAGAACCCAAATATTTTGCATCTTGGAGGTTTATCTAAGAAGGCATTCAAAATAAGAAGTAGGTATTATTTGAGAAGGTTGGAAATCAAGTTGAAGCTATAAAAGAGCCTCAAGAAGTATATGATAGTAATTAAGTGGTGGTTAAAGAGAATGGAGCACTCATATCCCAACTAAACTTACTTTCTCTCCAAGAGTTCCTAGAAAATCTTTCATATCTAGATCCTAGGTTGAAATAATGCTCCTTCAATCCCCAAACCAATTCATGAGAAACCTACCATACCTCATATTCCCTCTTAAACTCATGAACATGTTCATGACCCTCCCACCATCTACCTTCATGAGGAAGAACCTATCATATGGGAGGAAAATGGAGAAGATCAAGCTAGATTTGTAGATTATGAAGATGATTCAAGTGTGTTTATAGAGGATATCTTCATTGGTACTCCACTAGGGGAAGAGAAATGCAATTTAATTTTCTAGGATGAGGTTAAACAAAACTTTCTTAATAGTATGCTTCAAAAAGGAGATTCAATTACTTCTAATCTTATTGATGTTATAGTTGGTCTTGATGTTGATGGTCTTCTAAACTATCAAGATAAGGTTATGAATAATTTTGGCATTGCTTCAAATGAACAAGAGTGTGAACTTGAAGAAAGAGTACAAGATGAAGTCTTGGATGAAGTTTAAATAGTTAACAATGATAAATAAGATGAACTTAAATAACTTAACTTAAAACCACATCATGACTGCATAATAGGGTTTAAAATTCTTGACATCCCTATAACTATTGAGGAAAAAGATGAAGATTTTTTTTTGATTGGTCTTTCTCATATTAATCAAAGAGAAAATGAAAAATATGATTGGTAGTAGTAAATTGAATAACTTTAATAGATTGAAATCCTTTGAAAGAATAAATTTCCTATTGAGTATGCTTATGTGGAGTTGAAACAATCATTGAGGACCATGATGCAACTTGGAATGAGTATGAAAAGTTCCTTAAAGATCTTGATAATCTTGTAACAAGTGATAAGCAATATAAATTCACTCAAGATGCCATAGATACCTAAGAATCATGCTTAGATAGAATATCATTTGTTAAGGTTGCAACTAAGAAGCATCATGAGAAGGATTTTGAGTCACGTGATGAATTCATCTTTATAGGATATTGGTTTTCTACTATCACTTCACTTGAGATCATGCCAATATGATTGGTAATCAACATAAGGATAAAGCCAACAAGACCAATTCTCAAGAGGAAAATTGCCTCACACTATTCTTCATCTCATGGAGGAAAATATATCACAATCTTCCCCTTTGACCTAGCAACAATTTTTTTTTTCAAGTTAATTGTATGTATTAGTTATTTTCTTGTTTATTGTGTTCCCTAAGTGCTTAGTTAGCACATGTGTGTGTCTTGTTTCTTTGATTTTTATGTTTTATCCTTGTTTGTGTGTTTTTAGGTTAGATAAGTTTATTTTTTCTTGTTCAAGGTCCTTTTAGTTCTGAGGTTAAGTGAAGGTGACTCTATTACCTAATGGAAGAACAAGGTTACTGGTCTAGTAAGCATAACAAGCATGCTACCCCTATGAATCACCAATTTATTAGCTAATTTTGACCTACGTTAAAATGTCAACCCCTATAGGTAAAAACTTTCTTATTATGTATTATTATCTCTATTTATAGTTTTTTATGCTTTATGAGGTCCTCAAATAGTCTTTCCAAAACCTTATTAGCATTGTTCAAGGTAAATTTGAAGAAACTAAGGTAATGGATGTTCTTGTCTTAAAATAGCGTAATCATTCCATGGTGTAATGATTCTTGGTGAAGTGGTATCATAGGTACTTAGGTGTCCCTCAAATTCATTTCATACATTTTTGGAAAGTTTAAGGTTCTTTTTCAAAATTTAAAGTAAAGTTTAATGAAGGAAAAGGGTGTTTTTAACTAACTCCAATGTATACCAAATCTTACAAGATGAATAATCCATACAAGACACTTTATAATATTTTTATAGGTGTTAAATAACTTCCATATATGTTATCAAGTTAGAAATTAGTTAGAATCTTGAATTTCAATGCTTAAGAGGCAATTTTATGCACTTGTATGGAATTAAAGAGCTCATATTCAAGGTAAAACATTGAATAAGTGTCTCTTTGGATTATATAAGTCAAAACCATGTTTATATTATAGGTAAAGGTACTAAAATTTCAAAAATGCATCCTTCTCTCCATCACTCCATTGGTAATCTTGTAAAGGTAATTTTCAAGTGGATGGTATGGCTAGGGGAGAGAGAGTCAAGGTTTACTATTTTTACCATAATATGGGGTCTTATTAATATTCAAAATTATTTCATTGGTTTTTATATTAATCCCCTCTCCTTTATGAATAATCTCTAAGAATATAGGACAACATAAATGAGATAATAAACCCCATAGGCTCATTTTTATTCTTTAAAATGATAGTTTCAAGTAATTTAAATGCATAATAGAAGTTTAGGGATATGTGTGGGATTTGTGTAGACATTTCACGTGTTTTTACAAGCCAAACTTGGCATGTGTGGGCTTATATTGATAGTAAATCTCAAATTTTGCATATATTTCAAGATGAATGTCATTGTTATTCATGGTTTCAAGGTTTTACAAAGGGTTAACATGCATACAGGGGATGTTTGAATGTTTCATAATATTTATACTTCATTAAAGGTTATCTAATCATCTGAGTACCTTCCATACAAATCCTCCAATGGCATTCATGCTCATTTTAAAGATTATGTGTGTAAGTTGCCTACATATAAATTGTTTCAAGGTTTGATCTTTCATCATAAGGGTGATATGGAGATATTTACATCACAAGAGAAGTGATAAGGCAATTTATAAGTGATTTAAGACATTAGAAGATCAATATAATCCTCATAAAAAGTGTAAGCATGAAAAATGCAGTCCTACAGGGTTGGCTAGACCTGTAGACCTATTTTGCACATAAAATATAATAATCTTGCATTAGGATTGATGTTTCAAGGGGTTGAGTGAAGTTTTAAATCCATGGATAGATTAATAAGACTTTATAAATTTTATTAATATGATAAGTATCCTATGCAATAACCTAAAACTTCAGGGTGACAATCAAATAACCAATACTACAACTTATAGGCCAACCTTAGCCCTTGTAAAGTTTATGAAGATTGAAGTCTTAGATGAGGTTACAGAGTTTCAAACAAAGGTTATAATCCTTAAAAAATTTAATTAAGGAATTGAAGTGCCTATTAATTTGTAAAATTTTTAAAACTTTGGTATGCAGTTAAGACCTCAAATAGTTACCTATAATTTTATTTGAATTATTTAGGTTAGTTTCAAACATGAAGAGAAATCTAAGGTTTACAATGGAATTATAGAATTAAATAGAAACATCCTTGACATCTTGTTATAAAATTAGTACTAGTTTTCAATGATAAAATATCCCAAAATGCATGGTGAAAGGCCAAGCCAACAAGAAACTCTCAAACACTTACAATCAACCCTATGTATGGATGCATAAGAAAAGTTTATTCTAGAGAGAGGATTGGAAGAGAAAACACATTTAAAATATGCCAATGGATAATGAGTTCTATATAGAAATATTAAATGTCTTCACTACACTTATCTTCTCCATTGATTAAAAATAACTGAAATACTTACCTATAGTCATGAGTGTCTTAGTAGAAGCCTGCACACATAGGCATGTGTGCCAACTTGTGAAGAAGGAGATAATGTGGACTAAGAGTGATGGATTGGGTGTAAATTATACTGATTAAAGTGATCATGAATCATATAAATCATCTTAAAACTACCTTGGTGCTTTAATATCAAAATGGAAAACTTAGTTGTGAGGGTTTGAGAGACCTACAAGCTTAAAACCCTTAAGAGCCGATTGTGCTCAATAAGATCAAACCCTGAGTACATGGTCAAAAATAAATGTAAAAGAAACACATTTACACATGGGGAGGGATTTTTTGGACACCATTAATATGGTTGAGACCAAAAAAATTTAGTTTTAAGAGTGTTGTTCTTAATCAAATTCTACCCTTAGTTCTCACATAGTATATTAGTCAAGAGCTCCTTTTGTGAAGCTCGAAACTCCTTGAATCAGTTAAATGGTGGAAATATATATTATAGAGTGATGGTATAGGTATCCTACCTCAAATATATTTCAATTTTTTAGTATTCAAACCTTTAACCTATATGAATGATCTCTAAGAACTGAAGTTACTCCAATCTCTATCCTAACCTTGTGAGAAGCTCGAGAGAAGAACAAAGATTTGATTATATCTTGGAAGAGAGTTTGAATTGGGATGATTTTTATTTATAATAATTTTATGAATGTTTATACTTCCAAATTTTGGCATCAAGAGAGAGAAAGAGGACTTGTCCTCTATGAACTATTGTTAAGACTAAAACATGTCTTAAACATTCTTAAACCCCTCCTAATAGCCCGATGAGAGAGATAGGATTTAAAATGGACTAAAATAGATAAATTAAACATTTTAATATACTTGGTTACATTTTAATGTAATTTTAACACCTTATCATTTAATTTTTAGCACATGTGTAGGTACAAAGGTGTATGGATTACTTATAAATACAGGGTTGTAGGTTAGTTTGTGAAGAATTAAGGTATGGGATGGCATAAAAACCAAGTAAAAAGGTATATAAATATTTTAAAAAGGTTTTTATACCTCATAATAACATATTTAATCCTTTTAATATGTTTTATGAGCTCTTGAAGTCATCATCTTGGTCAAAAAGAGAGAAATGCACCTTTTTACAAGCTAAAAGGCCTATATGTAGACCTATTGAACACTTCAAGAGACCTATCCTCAATGTATTGAGTTTAATAATGATTTTTAAAGACTAAAAAAACTAATTAAATTCTTTAGATCTTGAAAATATGATGAAAAACACTTTAAATGCCTTTCAAGCCTATAAAAGCACCTAAACTCGGGTTTTTGACCATTTGATAGTTTGCCCATTTGTATAAGGTATAAGAACATGAAATTTGACATGGATAATGGTAATATAATGGGTAAATTTAATCACAAACTTATTATAAGTTTCATGTGTGTAGGAGTGATTTTGGTCCAAAACTTAGTTTCTAGAAAAGGAGGCCTAATTGAGGAGAGAGAATAGTAGAAGGACACTTCCACTTATATTAATGACATGAAAATTGGGATGGAGATATAAAGGGATAATTGGTCCTTAAAAATATATTTATTTATCCAATATCCTTCATAAATTATTCAACACAATGAGGTTTACACATTTTTAGGGTTACAAAGAATGAGGCCAAATGAGGGATTTTGGTGCAAAATGGAGTCTTGGAGAGAGTTTGATGACTCCAAATGAGTTTTTATAGGTATTTTGTGATTTTAATTTAACTCTCATGGACAATAATTATATTTATGAAGTAAATATCAAGTTTTTTTATATTTATCCAAGTTTGCATAGTAAGACAAGATGGACTTCAAGACAACTAAGAAGAGAATAAAGTGATGTGTCAAAGGGAACCTTCAGATAGTAGAGAAAGGAATTAAATAAGGATTTTTATGTATCTAAAAATATTTCAATTAAATTAAATAATTCCCAAGTTTTGAAAAATCAAGAAGGATTCCAACTAGGTATCAAGGCAAGGTTCTAACTCATCTAAGAACATGAATCATTAAATGTAAGAGGAATATCTTGCCACATACTAAAATACATCTTCAAGAGAGAAAAACATGTCTTGGAGGAACTGATGCAATATTTTCACATCTATTTTCTTTAATTTAACTCTTCTTGACACTTGGAAACCTTTCTCTCCTATACCCTTCTCTCTTTCTTCTCTCACCTTATCTATATATTAAGCCTTGATAGGCTATGTTTGTATCCTCCACCTATGTATGGTGAATCCCTAATCATTTTCAAGAATTTAATTAATGAGAAAATTCTGATTTTATATCCTCTTTTAAATGGTTCAATGTGTGTTCTTGATTAGTTAACATTATCAAGTGATTAACTTTTATTCTTTGGTATGTTGTCCTTGTCTAGCTTTCATATTCAATTTGAAACTTATTTTCAGGTCTTGTGAAGTGTCAAAGCGAAGTGTAAAAGGTTTATTGAGTTTTATATCCATTAGTGTCACTATAAGACCTATTTTTTAGTCTTCATATCGTAAGCATATTTCATAAACCTTCACAATGAAGTGTTGATGTAGAGAGGCAAATTTGGAGTAGTGTTTATTACAAGTTAGTCTCAAGGTTAAAGTGCATTTACAACTAATTGGTAGTGGTCAAGTATAATTGGTGCATCACATCCATTAGAGTATGTTTCTCTCTATTTTCATATCAATTTGTTAGAGTATTTTTCAAGCCTAAGGGATACATCAAGGGGAGCTATCCCTTTAAACTAGAGATTTAATCCATGTTTAAGCCACCCATAGCCTACGATTATTTTTAATGTTATTCCAAATTTGAAATTATTTAGGTAACTTCTAAAGGGTGAAAATTTGTTTTGATAAAATAACCTAAAATATATAAAACCCTATCCTATTAAATAAATCAAATAATATCAAATGGAAAGGGGGGAAATGGGGATGTAGGATATGTCCAAGATATCCTTAGACAACCCCTTATGGACTGAGTGATTCCTACATAGTCCATGTAGACCTTAAAATGACGTAGTTATACCTATGGTAAAGATCATATAAATTTAATGAATTTAACTATAAAATTTTATTATAATGCTTGATAAAGGATGGCCTTAACCTACAAGAAAGTAATGTTAACTTAGCCAATGACTATATTATTGTAGTAGAATTGATGTAGGAACATCACTACATTTTGTGAATTTTGGTATAGTTCAAATGTCTCAAGTATTTATAGAGTCAATAAAGTCATTTTAGGGTTATAATAATCACTCTTAGGTTTTATTTATTTGTCAAATTTTAATTGGACACACTTAGGCATTTTCCTACCTAAATGATCATTTCGAATATTTGAAAATCTTTGTATTGTTATTCAAGTTTCTTGGTGTTTATGAAAGGTAAAAAATTTTGACCTTGTGTGTTATGGTTATCTAAGAGTGTTTATTTTGGTTTAGTAATTGATAGAGTTATTATTTATTTTAAGTCCCAACTATACCTAAAACATAATAATGATGTGCCTTCCTTTGCTATGTTAGAGGAATCAAAAGGTAGTTAGGGCAGTTATAGGAGTATTTTTCATAGGTATATGTTTGTATAGTGAGTTAGAGAGTGTGGAGAATATAGGAAACTCAATAAACTAAAAACTTTATCTACATACTTCATTTTATATGAACTTGTCAAGAATCATGAATGTGGATGAAATAAGAGTCTTCTGAAAACTACAAGAATTAAATATTCTAATTCTAAGAATGATAATTTAAGTATTTTTAATTATTTATATGAACTAAGATAATATGTTTGTTCTATAATTTGAATGAGTGGTTTTAAGGTTCTTAACCCTATTTTAAGCCTATATTCTATGTTTAAGATACTGAGAGAAAGTATGTGTTTCAAGGGAAGATTTTGTTGGTGGATATTTGGAATGTATTGATGACTATTAAATTGATCTAATATTTTTTAAGGATATTTAAAACATTTTACTTAGTTTTTTTTGTAAATTATTTCTAAGGAGATCAGATACAGACTCTGTGTTGCTTATGTTATGTGATAAGAAAGACTAAGCATGTATCCTAAGTGACAAGGACTATGGGTAAATTGAATTTAACACAAACATTATATATTTGTAATTTATCCTTTAAATATTAATAAGGGTCTTTATGTGAATTAAAAAACTTTAATACATAAATAATTCATAAATAATGTACTAGGCTTATAGACAATTGTGTATGAAGACACAATTAAACATAGAACATGTGTATAAATTAAGCTAAAGTGGCATCCATGAATGGATTAAATGAATTAAGAAGGTGTGTTAGATCAACATAGACCTAAATTAGTCATCAAAATTGTTTTAAACTAGTTATAAATCTTTAAACCTCAATTTAACCCTTCTTAGGTTATACAATCTACCACAAACCCTATGATAGAGTTTTCATATACAAATTGTATTTTCAAGAGTTCCAATCATCAGAATAATATGAAACTTGGTGAAAACTAATGTAATAAATTTATACAATTTATTTTTGAGGTTTTTTCCATGTATTAACTTGATTCATATGGTCTTAGTATGACTAATTGTGTAATATGGTAAATAATGCCTAATTAGGCCTATACAAAGCCTAAAAAGAGACTAAAAAGTGAATCATAAGAATATACAAGTTAATAAACTTCATGAAAAGATAGTATTAGATATAGGTTATTTTAAAATAAGTTTAATTTCATAAAATAATACTATACTTGTCTGTATAATGAGAAAAGGACTAAAAAAGACTACTAAGAGATTTTGTTAAAGGAAAGAAGTAGGGTAATTTGAGAAAGCTGATTTGAGAGGACATGTGGGATAGTAAGGAAACCAAATAGGACTTAAAGGAGTGTGAGAGTTGGTAGATTGTAAAAAATGGTAATTATGTTGAATTATTGGATAGTTAAGAGGAGTTGGATAATGTTGATGAATGATTCAATGAGAGGGATTACCTTAGTGAGAGATTTGATGAAAGTGAGTTAAGAACATAAGATAAATGAAATTAGAGATAGGTGTTTTGGTATAGATAAAATTGTATGATATCATGTTTTTCATCCATATATACAATATCAATAATGACCTATGCATCATTTGGTATCATAGCATGGGCCATTCCGTGGATAAGGTATGTTTTGTGTTTTGAAAATGTTGGTTACATGTGCATGAGTATTCTGTTGAATAGTTATTGGATATTTACTTATATGTTTCTATAAGGTTTGTAATTCAATTTTTATTAAAGATTGAATATTAATAAATTTAAATTTATGGTTGAAGCCCTTAAGCCATGAAGGCTTGAAGAAGGAGAAAGAGAAAGAGCTAGTGAAAGCTCAAAGGAGAAAGGTCAATAAGAAATAAATATAGAAAGAGAACTCCGAAATGAGGACAAGAAAGAAAAAGACTCTAAGTGAGTAAGAGTAAAGTGAAGGAGACATAGGTGAGGTCAAAAGAGACAATTAAGTAGGCTTGTCAAGAAGAAGAAAGGTTCAGGTGAGACCTAGAGAGAGTGAAGAGAGAAAAGAGTGAAAGAAAGATAAAGGGCTTAAAGAATGAGGAATGACACAAGAATATGGAGAAAATAAAACAAGTGAAGAAAAAAATAATGAGAGAAAAAGATATTGATGATATTAATAGGGTTTTGGCAAGGTTAGGTCATGTCTTAGAAGAAATGAGACCGAGATTCTTGTACACATCAAAAGGAGAGTAAGATGACCTCTCGAGTAGATGATAGAAAAGTGAAGAAGACAAATGATAAATATGCTATCAAGGTAGCCTAAAAGAGGAATAAAAGGGGCAAGCAATCCTCAAAGGTTTATCACTAATGATTTATTATAATGTGTGTATATAGGTAAAGAGTTGAATGAGTATGAAGAAAAAGATGTCATGAGAGACAAGGAGTGGATGGCAAGAGAGAATCATGGATAACATGCTAATGTTGAGGAACAAACTGATTGGACAACTAAGTATAGTGATATAATCCTATGCTATATTGAATAAGGTAAACACCTTGATGAATAAGGAGTGATTGAGTATGTAGAAACACCATACCTCATGGTAAGCATGAAAGAAGAAGGTTTGAGTCAAGAAATAATTGAGGAAAGAAAATAATCACAAGTTAATAGTTTCAATGTTGTTTTTTATGAGTATGATGATAGGAAAGTTGATTAAGATGAGTTGTATGAAGATTTATTGAATTTAATGTAAATACTAATGGATGTACAAGAAGAAATAGAAGCACCTAATGAAGTGCTTGATATATAGCAAGAAACATATGAGGTGGAAGTAGGAAAGTATGAAGAAGAAGCACATGTTGAAGTACTTAAAAAGTCTAAATTGTAGTGGGTAGAGGTGACTTACTTGGGACCAATTTAAGACAACATAGATATAGGTGAATATATTATAGAGGAGAAGAAGATGTGGAAGTAAGTAATGTAAGATCAGAATATGTGAGTTTAATAGGAGACAGGGACTCTATCATAGTAACTAAATTTGTATTGATAACAATCTTGAGACAAGATGAAGAAGAGTTGGTATCCAAAGAAAAAATATAATTTGAAGAAAAACAAAGTGAACTTCAAGAGTACAAGTAAGGAGTTGTTTTTTTTATTTTATTGCTTCATGTGTAGGTCTTTAAAGGAAGGAGATCAAGTAACAGTTGCACATGATTAGTTTGGAGATCCATGGAAAGAGAGAGATCATCAAAGGATGAGCCATAATAACTTTAACTAAGTGTCAAGAAGGTTTACATGCTTAAAATAGGCCTTGAAATCTTAGAAGACATGAAGTTGAAAGAGGGATTTTGAATAGAACATCATAGCCAGATCAATTATAACTTTCATGGAAATTTTTTCTTTTGCCCCGCGATAGTATGATGTAGGAGAATCACTACATTTTGCAAATTTTTGTCCATTTCCAATGTATTGATTCTTTAGAGATTAAATATAGTCATTTTATGGTTGTAAGATTCACTCTTAGGTGATATGTCTTTGTAAAATTTGAATTGCACTCACTTAAGCATTTTTCCACCTAAATGATCATTTAAAATATTTGAAAATCTTTGTATTGTTACTCAAGTTTCTTGGTGTTTTTTAAAGGTCAATTATTTTGAAATTGTGTGTTAGGGTACTTTAAGAGTGTTTATGGTGTTTTATTACTTTTTATAGTTAGTGTTCAGTTTAAGTCCTAATTTTACCTAAAACATACTAATGATTTGCATTCCTTTGCTACGTTGGAGGAATAAAAAGGTAGTTAGGGTAGTTGTAGGAGTCTTTTTGAGTAGGTATATATTTGGATATAAAGTTATAGATTATGGAGAATATAAAATGTGACAAAAGAGTTTTAATGGAGAATAGAGGAAACTCAAGAAACTAAAATCTTTGTCTCCATACTCCATTTTATATGAACTTGTCAAGAATCATGAATGTGGATGAAATAAGAGTCTTTTTAAAACTAAGAGAATTCAATATTATAATTTTGAGAATGATAATGTAATATTTTTCAATTATTTATATTAATGAAGATAATATGTTTGTTCTATAACTTGAAAGAGTGGTTTTAAGATTCTTAACCCTCTTTTAAGCCTATATTTTGTCTTTAAGAGACTGGGAGAAAGAACACATTTCAAGGGAAGATTTTATTGGTGGACATTTAGAATTTATTAATGATTAGTATGTTGATATAACATTTTTTAAGGATATTTAAATCATTGTCCTTAGTCATTTAGTTAAAATATTTTTAAGGAGATCATATACATACACTGTGTTACATGTGTGATTTGATAAGAAAGATTGAGCATATGTTGTAAGTGAGAAAGACTATGGATAAATTAAGTTGAACACAAATATTATATATTGATAATTTATAATTTAAATATTCCTAAGGTTCTTAATGTTAATTTATATTTTTTTATACATAAAGAGTTCATAAACAATATACTAGACCTGTAGACAACCGTGTATAACGACACATTCAAACATAGAATGTGTGTGTAAATTAAGTTACAGTGGCCTCCAAGAATGGATTAAATTAATGAAGAAGGTATGTTGGATCAACACATACATAAATTAGTCATTCAAATTATTTTAAACTATTTATAAATCTTTAAACCTTTATTTAACCCTTTTTGGGTTACACGGTCTGCCATAAACCCTATGTTTGGGTTTTCACATAAAAATTAGATTTTGAAGAGTTCCAACCATCATAATAATATGAAACTTGGTGAAAAACAAGGTAATAAAGTGATACAATGTGTTTTTGAGGTTTATTCCTTGTATTTACTTGATATGTATAGTTTTATTATGACTGATTGTGTAATATAGCAGAGAATGCCTAATTAGGCCTACACAACCTAAAAAGAGACTAAAAAGTGACTTTTAAGAATATCCAAGTTAATAAAATTCATGAACAAATAATATTCAATAGAGGATATCTGTAAATAAGTTTATTTTCCCAAAATGAGTTTGTACCTATATGTACAATGACGAAAGGACTAAAAAAGGCTACTAAGAGACTCTGTGAAAGGAAAGAAACATGGTATGTTGATAAATTTGATTTGAGAGGACATATGGGTTAGTAAGGAAACAAAAGAGGACTTAAAGGAGTGTGATATTTATTATAAGGTAAAAATTTGGAATTGTGTTAAAGGATTGGATAGTTAAGATGAGATGGAGAATGTTGATGAATGATTCAGTGAGAAGGATTACCTTAGTGAGAGATTTGATGAAAGTGAGTTAAGAACCTAAGATAAATGAAATCAAAGCTAGGTGTTATGGAAAAGGTAAAAGTGTATGAGATTATGTTTTGTATCCATATATACAATATCAATAAGGACCTATACATTAATAATTGTAGTAGGGATATTTGCTAAATAAATAAGTAATTTTTAAATAACCTTTGCAATAAAGTGTTAGAGAGCAACCTAAGGGGGTTAGACTAAGACACTTGATGTGATTTTATAGGATAGTATTCAAATTGTTTATAATAATTAACCTTATGGATAGTGTGGGATATTTATTAGGAATTCACCATTTTAAAAAACTAGTCATTAGAGTGCAAAAGATAAGTCCACACTAATGGATAGGTGCATAATGTGCCCCTATCTTCCTAGTGCACAATTGTCCAAATTAGACATAGGATTATGAAACTAAACTAATAATGAAGTGCATATTAATTACTTGTGTTTAGGAATAAATTAGATAATTATATAATATGTTCATTAAAATTTCAAAACTTGGAATGCTCTCGTATAGATAAATGGTTATTAGAATGGTGAGTTGGCCAAGTAAGGTAAAAATTTCAAGGACTAGTATTATCAGCCATATTTTATTTAATTAATTTTATTTTTTTTAATTAAGAGGGATATAAAATATAAATAGGAAACAATAATTTTTAATGATCCCTCACCATGGTTGGGATCCTTCTAAACCATGGTGAAGGAAAATTTTGTCCTTTCCATATTTTGAAGGGCTCCCAACCATGGAGAGGATAAAATTTTCCCTCTCATTCCCAACCATCATCAAGAAAATGTTTCTCCTCTCCATGGTAGTGATGGATCCTAAAAAGGATGAGTGTAAATTTTTCCCCCTCCATGGTTGGGAGGGATCCTAAACATGGATAGAGAAAAAAAATCCCTCTCCATGGTTAGGAACCCTCCCTACCATGGAGAGGATAAAATTTTCCATCACCATGGTTAGGATCCCTTCCAACCATGGTGAGGGAATTTTTTTCCCTTTCCATGTTTGGTATCCCTCCCAATCATATAGAATAAAAACTTTGCCTTTCTATGATTGGGAGGGATCACAACCATCGAAAGGATAAAAATTTCACTCTTTGTGGTTGGTAGGGTTCCCAACCATGGAGAGGGAATTTTTTGTCCTCTCAATCATTGTGATGGATCCTAACCATGGAGAGGAAAATATAACATCCCAACTGATGAGACTATAATATGAATCATTATATCCAAAGAATAACTTTTTCCCCCATATATCATTCCTTGAAGTGGATTTAGATGTTAATGTTAGAACTCATATTTGATTTAAAGTATAATATGAGATAATTATATTTGTTATTATTTGAAATTAAATATTACTCATTTTTTAAATTGTGTTCTAAAAAATTATGTGTAAAAATGTGTCAATTTTGTATGTTCAATCCATAATAATGTAATAAAAGTAGATAAGTATGTTATGATTGACAAAACTATCTATAAAGAAGCAAATTTAAATACATATTTAAAATTTACATTGTTAGAGGATTTGTATTAGTACAACTATAGAGATCACAGGAATATCTATAGATGTCCCTAGTCTAGGTTTTCCTAACTTATGACTCAACTCTAGAGGTCACCAGAATACTCTAGAGGTCACTAGGATATCTTTAGAGTATCCCAAAAAACTATTATACCAATTTCAAAGATATAATAAACAAATCCAAAAATTATTCTAATCTATTTTTATAAAGTGATTTTGTATATGATAAATATAGACATTTATACAAATAGATTTTCCTATAAATATGAAATGTATTTATAGTCTTACTCAAAGTGGTTATGAATATTTAATTCTTTCACTATTAGAAGATAATTAGGCAACCATAACCACCAAAAAAATTGTACCTAATTCTAACTAGCAAAATAAAATATTTACAAATCCCAAGATCTAGCGCTCTCCACCTTTTCCATACTATAAAATTGGAGAAAGATATTTTAAATAATATCTTTGTTAGGATTCTATTTGTTAGAATGTTAGTCGAGTTTTGTAAATTTTGTATTAAAAATACAATGTCATAGATTGTTATATAATAAGGATGTTTTTTAATAGAATATTATGTTTATTATATTTTGGGTGTTATAATTTTGTGAACTTTTTCATATCAATGAGAATTTGAAGTTGAAGCATTTTTAAGATCTTTATATTTTTATAGTTATTTCAATCCTATTCCAAGGAGAAGCAAGGGCCCACTCATTCCAAGTAAGAAGGATTAGCTTGGTCTTTTCTATACTAATATATTTTCAGCGTGTTTCAAGTATTACATTTTGATTTCTTTGTTTAAGATATTATTTCTTTGTTATCCTATAAGAGTGTGTGTGCTTATAATCATTATTTATATTTATAACTTCTATTCAAAGTTGCCTTTCTCATATCTCTAACATTTTATTTGATATTCGTTAAACTATCAATTCCCAAAAAAATATTTTCAAGAATTGTGTGATTTCATTTTATGGTAATAGTGACTCCAAATTCAAGCAATTAGATTAAAGGTGTGATTTCCATTTCAATAAATTTCAATTTCATCAAAGTTTGATTTTATTTAAAATAAAATTAGATTAAATATTTTATTCTATATCATCAATTTGAATCCCATCAAGATTCTAATTTAGTTAGTTGTTCAAAAAAATTATTACAATAGACAACTATTCATATTCTATTCTATATAGCCTTTGGACACTACCCAGATTTAAAAAATTAACTAAATGAAGAGGACACAACAACCCTCATCAATTTTTAAATTGTTTTTGGACTTTATAAAGTGTTATTAAGGTATAATTGGAAAAAATTAATACTTATTAGAAGAAATAATAGGAATTTAGATGTATGAATATACAAAGATAACTTCGATGGAATTTTTTTTGTCAAAACCCCCACAAAAATCCATAAGTATCCCAAAATAACAACATGAAAGTTGGAAAGAACTAATATAAAATAAAACACAAATTATTTAATAAGAATCATAATTATCATTACCAAAACCTTGATATACATCTCAAGAAGTAAGAAAAATAGTTTAAAAGAAGTAATTTAGACTACAAAAAAATGTAAGCCAAAGATTTGTAACAAAATCCAAATAAAGTATCCTTCTATTTACTTATGATGATCCCACACCACCTATAAAAACCATTTTAATGTCTATTAAGAATACATGGGAGATAAGAAGGATAATGTATTGAATCTACAAGGTACAACTACATAAGGTAAAGTTGCTCATCTAGGGAGAACCTTTACCTATTTCATTGTGTTAGATTCATATCAAAATGATGTTATTAAAAACATATCCCTATCCATATTACTTTATTTAGTTAATATGAAAATATAACACTCTGATCAATTCTCGTTTGAATTTAAGGTACTTTATAAAACATATGACTATAAGAGTGATAACCAATAACTAAAATTGTTTCCATCCCACTCAAGGATTCAACCATGAGATGGTTTATAGATTTATAAAAAGAATCCATACACACATTGGGATTAAATGGAATGTGGATTCTTGGATAAATTTCAATATTACTTTAGGATATGATATAATAAATAAGAACTTTTTTGAATAAAACAAAAATAATATGAAAACATGGAAGACTATCTTTATCAATTTACCTTTGTCCATAAACGACATGGATATGGGGTAGATGAGAAACTATGTAAAAAAATATTTTCAATAGGATTATATCATGATTATAAAGAATCTCTAAACCTTATGATAAAAGGGGATGTGAAAAAACTTAATCTCAATGAAAGTGGTTAACTTTGTATAAATTATTCATAATCAAGGACTAGAATTCAAAAACTAAAAATAGGAAAAGGGAATAATGAGGTAGGTAAACTCGTCCTAAAATTTTAAAACCTTAAAAAATACATCTTGGTACATTTGAATACCACACTAAATGGAATTTAAGTAAAATCTAAAGCCACTAAACCCCTCACCATATGCTACTCTAGATGTAGAGATAAACACATTCTTCATGATTGTCCTCTTAATAAAATATAGATCTATGACATTTTTGAAAAGGATATTTATAATAGTAATTATATTATAATTCATTCCATAAAAAATTATCTTAAACAAAATACCCAACTTGAAGAAGATCTCAATTATGTATAACACAAACAAGGGAACAATGTTTCTTAAAATCAATATCCAAATCAGTTTATTTTAATAAATCCTTTCAATCCATGGGTTGTTTCACCACCTACAAAATAATGGGGACCACAATATTGGTATCAATAAGATTTTATATCTTTAAAAACATGAATACCTCTACAAAACCAACAACCATGGATACCCCAATAAATGGAAATCTTAGCTAACATTCAATCAAAAAATATGATTCCACAAGCCTTGTTGCATGGACCTTCAAAAATGCCTCAATAAAATGAGAAATTAATTAATTAAGGTTACCTACTCAACCTATGGCAAACCTAAAAAATAGGTACGTGGCCTATGTCTATAATGTGGAATAATAAGGAATCATGGTAATAAATGTTATATCTTTTAATAGTTTTTAATTATATTCAGGGAAAAAATTATTCAATCCTTCCCCACAAACCATCATTAAAATATCCAATGGGAAGGAAAAATGGGTTCTTACTAAAAATAAAACAAAGGAGAATGAAATAACTAAATAAATCATTCCTCCCATTATCCCATCACCAATACCATTTCCAAAAAGACTCAAATAAACATCACATAAGGTTGAGTCTAAATTCATATAGGAACTAAAATAGTTAATCATTAAAATTTATTTACTGTAAGCCATACAATATATTCATGAGCTCAATATAATTATTAAATAATCATGTCAAAACTCTAAGAAGAAAATAACAATATCTGTAGACACCGAAATCGTGTCTAACCCTTGGTTGTCCTCCCCTTCTCTCCCCTTGCCATTACCCTATGACCCATTTATGACCCCCATTTTATTCTCCCATGCCTATTTTGCCCCTCTCAACCGTTTTCCCATGAGCCTTGACCCTGATAGCATGTAAGAATGAGCAGAAGGCTAAAACTAGCCTCTGTCCCCATTTTGCATCTGCCGGCATCAGTCACTAATCAGTCGACGTCGTCGACGTCGGTCACTACTCGGCCGATGTCGACGGTTCTGTTGGCGTCGGTTATCCTTAACACTGTGTTCTCAACCCGAACATAGGATCCATTATCCATTATCCGTTATCCGTTATTCATTATTTAGTTCTCAATCAGTTTCTTGATCGGTTATCGGACCTTCTTTCAAAACATTCTTTCATTGGACCTTCGAGGCGATCAACCAACTTTTCATTCAATCAATCTGCAATCAAATCTCTCTAACTCTCTCTCTCTCAAGTACATGTATTCTAATTTAGTCATCCCACTGGAGGTCAGATACATCAAACTTCTACAACACACCGACAACAGCAACCATGTCTCCTACTCTATCTTCAGCAGGTAACAGGTAAGTGTTTGTTCTGTGTTTTTTATTTTGTTTTCTGGTTATTGTTTTTAATTGATATCACCACCCTGATTTAGATTCAGACCACCAACCTGACTTGACTTCCTCTCGTATCACCTCTATCCACCCTTTCCAGAATATACTATCTGTAACTCTTCCGAGATCCCTATATAGACCCCCAAACAATCCCTCTGACTCCCAAATAGGTTCCCTAACCCTCAGAGGAAACTTCAGACCATTCCACAATCCTGAACCCTGTCCAGACCTGACTAGACCCCATCCAAGAACTACTGCCCTAACCGACGCCGATCATTACCCCTACCGATGTCGGCATCTTAACTGACGTCGGTGACCTTCCTTGACCGACGCCGACACAGAGACCGACACAGATGACTGTGCAAAGTAGTTTGCTGCATATCAGGTACGCATTTTGCTTTTTGTCTTTTATTTCTTTCATTCTGTCTTTCATTATTTCTATTTTTG
Source organism: Torreya grandis (assembly GCA_037957365.1). Classification (NCBI taxonomy): domain Eukaryota; kingdom Viridiplantae; phylum Streptophyta; class Pinopsida; order Cupressales; family Taxaceae; genus Torreya; species Torreya grandis. Next base: position 3,011,108 of record JARHVA010000297.1, on the reverse strand, counting down.
TCAAATATTCTATTTTTAATCAGTGGTTTGATATCCCTCAAGGGAGTCTTCATACTTTTGGGATCAAGCTTTTGCTTGGCAACCCACCATCTCCTCATCTAACATTTTTCGTGTTTTAGTCTCTTTTTCTTTCAGGTGTCATCCTCCACAATCAAAGAGGAGTTCCTGCTATCGTCTAATTTTGGTGCGCACAACTTCATCCAGGTACACACAAGCCTTAGACCATTCTTCTTAGTTTCTTATTTCTCTCTTTGAATGTAGAAAGCGAATATCATATAGAAACATTCTGGCATGCCCGGTGGGACCTTAGGGTCTTCCTTGGGTTCTTTTATTTCTGTTCATATAGGTGCATTAGGTTTCTCCCTTTTTGCCTCTTTCTTCTCTTCTAAACGACATCATAAGCGGGATTAAAAAGAACCTTTCTTTCTTTTCTTACATTTCAAACTAGTCAAAAGTCATATTCTTCAATCCTTTCTCAACTTGTTTTCATTCAAACTCACATTTCGACTTGGGCTTAAAACACATTGCATATCATTTCTTCTTGTTTACATTTCTTAGTCCACACCTAGTAATTAATAACCGCATATTGAATTAATCGTAGTCCACTTTATGTTACACAACCGAACCACTTGCACAAATCAAACATCAAAACTCACCTGAGACAAGGCCCAACTGGGATTTCATCCCCCAGCGGATACCTTACCCATCCTGATGATCCTACTTGGATTTTATCACCAAGGGGAAAGCCCACTCTATTCTCTGACTGAGGATAATCTCTAGGGGAAGTATATTTTGGCTAAGCGGGCCCAGCTTATCACTGGACTCGTGAAGTGAGGGGAGCTTGCTCCTTAGCACCAGGCCAAGTACGGAACCTAACCCAGACTTTTGAGCACCTAAACAAACCTGAAACCAGCTCTAGACTACTTCTTCTAGGACCCATCTCAAAAGCCAATCTTCCTCACACATTCTAAAGCATAAGCCACCATGATCCTAATAATTTATTCCTAGGAATTTAACGTTTAGGATCTGCTTGTGTTCTTCATCTTTTCTATTCTTATCTGCTTGTTTGAGCTTGTGAGGATGTTCTTTCTTGCCTTGAATGGTTCTGACTCACAGTCAAACCAAAGCTCTTGTTGACCACGCGAGGCATCAACCTCTTCCATCTTCCCCATCCATAACCAGTCCTATAATTGAGTTCCACTCAGAGAACGAAAGAACTCCCACTCGATGGAACCCAACCCAGTCTCCCATTATCCCTGAAGGGGACCAAGATTTTGAAAGATTTTTGGACCTCAATGGCAGAGCCCTTCAACATTATCTCGCATGAAGCCAAACGCGAGACTCCTTAGGCAACCCAATCTATGGGATGCTGACTTCCTTAGTCGAGATAATGATCACATCAACAACATCTACAATTCAACCTATAGACAATCAAGTCAACACCTCGACTAATAACCCAATCGTGTCTCACCTTCAAAATTTAGCCTCTCCTTCTAGACCTACCTCCATAAGGGTTCCGGCACCCCCTCAACCTCAAACTACTCAACCAAATCCTACACGATGGCCTGCAAACTTGAATTACATGCTGTCGAGGAGAACAAAGTCAAGTTGCAGAGTAAGAACTCCAAGACCAATGACTCCTCTTCTTCTAAGCCTTCTTCATCTAACCCCAGGTCTAAAGCTTCAGCAAAGGCTATGGTCGTTAGATCTTCATCCTCTTCACCTTCAACCAACCAGCCTGAGCCATCCACGTCCCAAAGCATCACCTGCTAATTCTAGTAGAGATACGTACAATGATAGTATACTCCACTTAGAGAATCATACGTATCTGTGCTGGAAAAACTTGTCAAACAGAGGGTTCTCAATCTCCCCCAAATCTGACCACCTCCTTAATTTGATCCCTCACGCACCATCCCTACATGGTATAGGGAAAAAGACTTCTGTAACTAACACCGTGTTAAAGGCCATGACACGGGCAACTGTAAGACCCTTAAAAACATCATCTAAGACATGCTGGAAAAGGGTGACCTTGTCCTCAATAATCCCAATGTGCCATCCAATCAGGGCATCGACATCTTTAAACAACCATTCCCCAATCATCCACTGACCCAAAATAATGTCCAGACCTTGATTGATGACACTCATGAACACAACATACGAACAGTCAATACGGTCTCACCCTTCATCCCCAACCAGACTCTTTCACAAACTCAAAAAGTTAGTCCACCCCTCAGTCCATCACATGTGGACGAACCTCCCTCTCCAGTTAGTTCTCCATCAACCTCTCTCATCTTGGAGGATGCCTCAACCTTACCGGCACCACTGGTCTCACCATCCTCCTTCCTATAGCCTATGGAGGAACTGACTCTTCTTACTCCTCGACTGCAAGTGGAGGGCACCATCATTCCTGCCTTTACCCTCTTGAGGAGCCTCATTCTCCAGTTTCTTCTCCACCCAGGGAAGAACCTATCTCTCCTCTGTCTCCAACCAAAGACAAACCTGTCACAACTTCATCATGCCTTGGGTCTAAGACTGCTACACCAGTCTCATCTTCAACCCCACAACCATCCACATCCTCTCAAGGACCCAAGCCTCATCCAACATCTTCTCAGCGATTTTCTCGATTAGTGGAGAAACTCAAACTTTTCCCTTCAAGGAAAGTGGAGCATCAGGTATTATGGGAGCATCTCACAGCTCTTCAACATGCCTGTGCCCTCTCATCCCATGCTACTAATCCTCCCATGGTAGAATCTCCCAAGACTCTCAACAAAAACTAGACTTCCACTTCTAGACCGTCTACACCTCAACCAACCGCATCAGGATTGAAATCCTCATCTACCCTGTCTAAACCAATCAAGTCACTTGGCATTCACCCTGTCTCCAACCTCACTCATCCACAAGTGAAGGTGGAATTAGACCAGACCTCAACTAATAGTAGTCTTCAAATCAAATCCAAGAAGACTGCCAAACCACAGAGGTGAGCTCCTCCTCCCCCGTCACCATTGCCCTCCATTTTGGGCCCTCATCCTTCGACCCTGACCAAAGTCCTCCCCATTCCAACTTTTAATCAAAACCAATTGCCTCCTCTGCTTCCTTTGCCTACCACCAGCCTATCCTCTCCAAAAATTTTGGCACCTCTCACGAAAAAGGTGTCATCTTCATCTGTCGCCGCACCATCAACCTAGAAGGTGGTACGGAAGTCTCCTCCAACACCGCCCAAGCAAAAGTCACTAGCATCACACACATCAAAGAGCACAGACCCTTTGGTGGGATCATACTCTTTGATATTGCACCGACTTTTGTAGACTTCCAGCATAACCCTTCCACCCATCAAGCCCTTCACACCTCTCAGGTCTAAGCCCTCCTAGTTCGACGATACAAAGATTTGCCTATATCATCGTACGCCAGGACATGATACTGAGACTTGTTGTGCCCTTAAGGCCATCATTCACTACTACATGGAGAAGGACATTCTTCTTCTTAAGGACACCATCAACTAACCCTTGACACCTTCTCATAGCCCTTTAACCTCTTCAACCACATCAACATCCCATCAGCAAGCCATGACCCCTCCATCTCCTTCACCCCTATTTTCAAAATCAATGCCATTCACATAACCACTAGGTCACAAAAGGACAAGGTGAAAGAAAAAGCCACCATTCCTTAGACCTATCCTTTCGTCTAGCCACCTCAACCACCCAAGCCTAAGATTTCTATCCTTGGCGCACCTCAACCTCTTCTTCTTCCTCTTCAGGGGCGATTCATGACTCCATGTTAAAACAGCTTCACCAGACGCCCGTGAAGATGTCCCTTTATGACCTCATCCAAACCTCACCCCAGCATCGTCAGGCCCTCATTTGAGTCTTACAGGCAGTGGAGGTCCAACCCGAAGACCCTCAACCACTCGCTGCCCTAGTTCACTCTTTATCCCCTATCACCTCCATCACTTTCAGCGATTCTGAGATTCCTACATCTAACACAGAAGATCAAGACGCCGCCCTCTTCATCACTACCTATGTTGATCAGACACGTATTAAGCGTGTTATGATTAATGGAGGTGCCAACATCAATATTATCTCCACCCACCCTTTGATCAATTAGCCCTCCCCAAGAATTGCGTATCCAAAACTGATGCAATCTTGTGATCCTTCAATGACACCACTGCCACAACCATTGACACCGTCGTCCTTCACATTCATGTTGGTCCACACATAGTCTTGGAGCTCTTCTATATCATCGAAGGAGAGTTTCAATATAACATCTTGCTAGGCCGACCCTGGATCCGTGCCATGGCTTGTGTTCCCTCTACCCTGCACTATTGTATGAAGTTTGAGCACGACGAGCAAGTCCACACCATTCCCACTGACCCATCACCTTTCAAAACTTGTAACACAACCTATCAGCCAAATGACATCCTCATTCCTATCAAGCCATCAACCCTGATGCCACCTCCATCCGCGAAAGCTTCGACCAGTTTGCAACCGGTGGTCGACCTCACCCCACCTCTTCAAGTGACAACCAAAGACCCCATGGAAGACATCTTCCAACAACTTTCACTTGGGGAATATCACTTTCTGACCTTAGACATGTTCCAAACTCCACAAGAGTATGGACGCCTTCACCACAGCCCCAATTATGATCATCAGATCAGGATGGTCATGCCTTATGGTCCTCCTCACCTCCAAACCAATCTTGTCTATGGGGGGCTCAATTAAGCTCTTATTGATGGCAATCCTCTCTCTTCACCACAACCATTCACATCAGACTTCTCATTTATTGGCAACCCTGCCTTTGCACACACCTACCTTTACAGGTGTGCATGGAAGGGTTTTGGCTTTGGACGCTATGAGCAAGGCTCCCATCAGCCCATCAAACTGCTCAACGATGACGATGCCAAGAAACGGTATGGCCTGGGATACCATGACCCCACTCAGGCCCCTACAGACCTTTGCCATGAACCCACCATTGATCAATCTCTTCATAGCTCACCCATTATTCCCTCTTCACCTACGGAGTCGGTGGTTTCCATCCCTCCTAGTTTTTTTTTGCATAAACACCATCCGCCTGGAACCCCTGACCTATCAGCTAAATGAGGTGTCTAGGTCTCTCCCTCTCATTTATCCCAGCATGATAGAGGATGAGTCGGTGACTATTCACATTGTCCACTACATTGACGATGATGCCATTCTTTCCTACATGGGCACCCATGACTCTTTCATCCAGCGCTCCCTCCCTTCTGAGACCCAGGTTATGTTAAATGAATCAACCATTGACATCAACCTCCCTTCTTTTGATGTTCCTCACATCTTAAAGATTGGTCAATATTTAGATGCTCAGGAGTAACTAGACTACACCCAGTTCCTCTCAAACCATAGCAAGGCCTTTGCCTGAACCTACCGTGACATGCCTGGCATCGACCCCACCATCGCTACCCATAACATAGTCACCAAACCAGAGGCTAAACCTATTAGGCAAAAGCTTCAAAAGATGCATCCTCACATGGCACTCCTTGTCAAAGAGGAGCTTCAATGCCTCCTTTATGTCTCTTTCATCCAGCCCATCGATTACCCGCAGTGGGTCTCTAACATCGTCCCTATCACCAAAGCGACTGGGGGGATGCAAATCTACACAGACTATCACGACCTTAACCTAGCCTATCCCAAAGATGACTTTCCTCTTCCCAACATTGACCAGCTTGTTGATCTTATGGCTAGCCATGAGATGTTATCTCTCATGGACAAGTTTTTAGGATATAATCAGATCCTAATCGCACTAGAAGATCAGCACAAGACTACCTTTATCACCCATGGGGGACTTTCTGCTATCGGGTCATGCCTTTCAGCTTGAAGAATGCAAGTGCCACATATCAGCATGCCATGACTTACATTTTCCATGATCTCCTCCACAAAATCATGGAGGACTATGTGGATGACCTACTCGGCAAGTCCAAGCTTCGTCATGACCATTTGACCATTCTCAAAATCATCTTCTCTCACCTTCTTCAATACAATGTCTGTCTTAACCCCAAGAAATGTGTCTTTGGGGTCCTCTTTGGCAAGCTCTTAGGCTTTATCATTTCTTTTCATGGCATCAAGATAGATCCCGTCAAGATCCATGCTATCCTCAAGATGATGCCTCTAACCAATCTCAAGCAGCTTCGTAGTCTACAAGGGAAGCTCCAGTCCATTCACCATTTCATCTCGCAACTTTTTGACTGCTGCCAACCTTTTCATCATCTCCTTAAGAAGGATGTCTCCTTTAAATGGGATAAAGACTGTCAAGAGGCTTTTGAAGCCCTCAAATGCTATCTGGTCTCTCCACCAGTCCTCATTCCACCTAAAGATGACCAACCCTTCTACCTTTACATCTCTGTCACCAACCATTCATTAGGTGCCATGATCGCGCACTGAGAAGAGCATCACCATGAGCAAGCAGTCCACTATATCAGCTAAACACTGGTCGACTATGAAACTCGGTACACTCATACCAAAAAACTCTGTTTGGCATTATTCTTTGCCACTATCAAGCTCTGCCATTATCTTCTCAATCACAAAACCTTTGTCATCACTCACACCGACCCTCTTAAGTTTATGCACTCCAAGCCATATCAACATCAATGTATGGCTCGGTGGCTCATGTTGCTTGCTGAGTTTGACCTCGAATTCATCTAGCAGAAATCCATTAAGGGGCAAATCATCGCTGATCGACTGGTAGATGCCCCTCTTCCCAACAATCAACCTTTGCAGTGTGAGTTCCCTGACGAGTCTATTGTTGCGTTTTCCACCAATGACACTGTCTACCAAATGACCATGTTCTTCGATGGCTCCAAATGTCAACTTGGTGGGGGTGCAGGAGTTATTCTTATCCCACTCAACGGTGAGCCCATGCCTCTATCTTTCAAGCTCAACTTTAATTGTACCAATAATATGGCTAAATATGAAGCCTTAATTTTGGGACTTCAAACCACCCTTTCTCTCAGCATCAAGTCCATCAACATCTTTAGCAACTCGCAGCTTGTCGTCAATCAGATCAACGGTTCATACCTCTATAAAAATGAAATTTTGCAAAGGTACAAAAACTGTGTTGGTGTTCTTCTGGCCTCTTTCGACCATTACCTCTTGCAGACTGTTCCTCGATCCACAAATAAGTTTGCTGACACCATGGCTTCTCTCGCCTCACATATTCCATCTTCATCATCGTCATCTAAAATTTTTGTCACGATGCATCGTCTACCGTTGCCTTCATACCTTTCTTCTAACAATTTCAACACCATAGACTCTAATCCATGAGATTTTTGGTATAAACAACTTGTAGACTACTTATCTCATTTTATCATCCCTCCCGATCTCTCTAGCAATGCACGGCAAGCTTTCATCAAATGCATAGCTCACAATACCATGCTAGGGGGTCTTCTCTATAAGCGAGGCTTCGACGACCTCCTTCTTCACTGTCTACCCTCCACTGAAGCCTCTCATGCCATTAAACAAGTCCATGACGAAATTTGTGGTGGACACTTCAGTGGGAACTCAGTTGCCAAGCGCATCCTTCATCTGGGCTATTACTGGCCCACCCTTCATCAAGACTGTAGTGACTATGTTCGGCATTGCATCAAGTGTCAGTAGCACTCTAACTTGTTTCATCTTCTTAGTCATGCCTTACAAGTCACTCAAGATTTTTGGCCTTTTTCTCAGTGGGGCTTAGATCTCATCGGTGAGATTAGCCCTCATTCATCTCTTCGTCATCAATCCATCATCACCGCCACCAAGTATTTCACCAAGTGGGTGGAAGCCATTCCTCGCGTCTCTATAAAAGCTGACAAGATTGTTGACTTCATCAGCACCCACATCATCTGTCATTTTAGTGTCCCTCACAAAATCATCACTGACAATGGCAAGTCCTTTAAAAACAAGACTATCCAAAAACTTTGTAACTCATTTGGCATCAAACTCAGTTTCTCTTCGCCTTACTACCCACAAGCAAATGGACAGGCCGAGGCTTCCAACAAAATCTTGACTAAAATTCTCATGAAGGTGGTCAACGACACTGGAAGGGATTGGCATATTCACATTCCCTTCACTTTGTGGGCCTACCGCACTAGCATTCGAACTGCCAAGGGTGCTACCCCTTTCTCTCTAGTGTATGGAACAGAGGCTGTCCTACCTCTCGAAGTACAGATCCCATCTCTCCACATCTCTTTGCATGACATTCTCTCTAATGATGACTTTCATCAAGATCGCTTAGCTCAACTTGAGTTACTTGACAAGCACCGTCTTGCTGCCCTCAACCATCTCCATGTCTATCAACATCGCATCAAGTGAGCCTATGACAAAAATATGTGAGAATGAGATTTCAACATCAGAGATCTCATCCTCAAAGAGAATTAGCACATGACCAATATGGAGCAAAGTGAACGAGGCAAGTTTGCCCCTAATTGGCTCGGACCTTTCATCATCACGCATAAGTATGGATCAGGGATGTATCATTTATCTTCTCTTGACAGATGGCCAGAACCTGAGCCTCTTAATGCATTGCATCTATGACCATTTTACTGTTAGTCGAGTACTCCACTTGACATTTACCTTGAGCTCATCCCTTGAGCAATCCTTGTCCTCTTAGTCCTCATTCCTTTCAACCCTACTCCCCTTAACAAATCCTATATAACCCTTTCATATAGTATGGATTCTTTATCCTAATAAAAGGGAGCCCTTGACCTTCTATAGTCTTGTCCATGACTCACATTTCTATCCAAACAAATCAAGATGCCAAAAATATCCAAGGTCACCAACTCAACTCAAAAAGCAGACTGCTCCCTTGAAGGATAGCTGTACTATCATTACTGTAGCTAATAGACTGCTCCCTCGAAGGACAGCTATTCAAAGCCCTTATATATAAAGCAAAAATATAGACCACCCCCTAGAAGGATGGCTATGACTAAATCTTGCTACACACAGCACCTTTTCTTAGAAGCTTCCCACATCGATTAGCTTCACAAATGACAACCAAGCAACTGACATCTCTATGTGGACTTCTCGCATTGATCAGTCCACTATTTCAAAAAAAATGGGTCATGGACTTGGCTTGTAGTTGTCTCAGGGTCTCCTATAAAAAGGGGCAAAGTTATCTCTACTCTAAAATGGGTTACCCTATCCTCTTCCCATCACCTTCTCACGGGACTTCGAGCTCACTTTAATGTCAATGTGATTCAGTTACCTCTCTAACATAACCTATGGTCAACGACGTCATGCATGAATGGGGCTCTTGGTTCTAATAACCCCTATCTATGCTGTCCTTCTAGTCCTTATCAATGAATGGGCGAATATGCCTTTCACTTCTTTTGCACTTTGGTCACATTCAACCAAATTATTTTCTCAAACCAAACCAACCTCAACATTTTCAGACCACCAACATGACATAATCCATTTCACATAGTTTTTATGGACACCAATACACATGGAAACTATTGACCAGCCTCAATTTATGTTAAGCATAAACCAATACTTGCTGAAGCATAAATGGACCCTATTCATTTTTAGCATACATCCATCACGCCTATGGAAAATTTCTAGGGATGAAAGACCCCTCGACCAATGTTACAGCATACACCATTTGGAAAGGGCTGTAACATCTTTTTCTCCTCATCATTTCGACACATGACCAAACCAACCTTTCAACCTCTTTGACTCTTAGCCTAAACTACATTGGTCTGAGGCCCCTTCTAATCTAGGCTATGTAGGCAGCACTCAGATGACATGACATCTTCTGGGGTTAGCTTGACCACCCTTGTTTGTTCGTCTCTCTGATGGACACACCTTATTTCTTCCTTTTGACCATGACTTGCCCTTGACCAAGACCAATCCATTACCTTTGACCCTTCCTCCCTTTTAGGGAGAACTACATTGGCCTGAGGCTCTGTAATAGGGGCTATGTAGGCAGCACTCAGTGTATTAAGGTTAGCTCGGCCACATTCTTTCGTCCACCCATCTATTCGACCAATCATCTATCTCAACCTCATCTCAACCAACCACTTTAGAGATCATGCCTATCTCCTCTGACCTTGACCACTTCCAAGATGACTTTGCCTTGGTTGTTTTTGCATGTATGCTACCCATATATGGTTAGCAAAATTGTGTGCAGCCCATATATTTGACCCTCACAAGTATAGGATCGCAAGCCGATTGATCCCTACTACTTGTGACTTTTTCATGTTTCTAGGAGCACTTCCTGAGCCTAGGATACCTGGAACACGATGACCCATTGGAGCTACAGCTTTGATTGAATAACCCGATCAGCTATGACCACATGTTAGGGCTTGATTACTTCAATTTTGGCACTCCTTGACCCTCAACCTATGACAATTTGACCTGACCATCTCGTGAAGTGGTATGCACACAATTACAACTATTATAGCATTCACCCTCACCATTTTTCATCCACTCTTTGTCAAATCAGCACCTGATTCCCGATTCCCTTCCCTTGACTCATGCCTTGAGGGTGAATACCTCATCTCATCTGGTGCAATCAACCTCCTATTTTTGTCTTGTAGTTCATTCGAACAAACAACAGGATAAAATTGACTTTATCCCACACCTGGGGTAATCAACTCCTATTTTTGTCTTGCAGTTCATCTAGAACAACCAACAAGACAAAAAGGGGCAAATGTAGACACCAAAATTGTGTCTAACCCTTGGTCATCCTCCCCTTCTCTCCCCTTGCCATTACCCTATGACCCATTTATGACCCCCATTTTATTTTCCCATGCCTATTTTGCCCCTCTCGACCATTTTCCCATGAGCCTTGACCCTGACAGTATGTAAGAATGAGTAGAAGGCTAAAATTAGCCTCTGTCCCCATTCTGCACCTGTTGGCATCGATCACTACTCAGCTAACATCACTGACGTCGGTCACTACTCAGCCGATGTCGATGGTTCTGCTGGCATCGATTATCCTTAACACTACGTTCTCGACACGAACACAGGTTCTGTTATCTGTTATCCATTATTCATTATTCGTTATTCAATTCTCAATTAGTTTCTCGATCGATTATTAGACCTTCTTTCAAAACATTCTTTCATTGGACCTTCGAGGGGATCAGCCAACTTTTCATTCAATCAATCTGCAATCAAATCTCTCTGACTCTCTCTCTCAGGTATAGGTATTTTACTTCAGTCATCCCGTTGGAGGTCTGCTACATCAAACTTTTGTAACACACCGACAATAGCAACCATGTCTCCTACTCTATCTTCAGCAGGTAATAGGTAAGCATTTGTTTTGTGTTTTTTATTTTGTTTTTTGGCTATTGTTTTTAATTGATATCACCACCCTGATTTAGATTCAGACCACTAAACTGACTTGACTTCTTCCTGTATCACCTCTATCCACCCTTTCCAGAATATACTGTCTGTAACTCTACCCAGATCCCTGCACAGACCCCCAAACAATCCCTCTAACTCCCAAACAGGTTCCCTAACCCTCAGAGGAAACTTCAGACCATTCCACAATCTTGAACCCTGTCCAGACCCGACCAAACCCCATCCAATAACTACTGCCCCGATTGACGCCGGTCATTACCCCTATCGATGTCGGCATCTTAACCGTTGTCAGCGACCTTCCTTGATCGACGCCAGCATAGAGACCGACGCCGGTGACTGTGCAAAGCAGTTTGCTGCATATCAAGTATGCATTTTGCTTTTTGTCTTTTATTTCTTTCATTTTGTCTTTCATTATTTTTGTTTCTATCAAATATTCTATTTTTAATCAGTGGGTTGATATCCCTCAAGGGAGACTTCATACTTCTGGGATCAAGCTTTTGCTTGGCAACCCACCATCTCCTCATCTAACGTTTTTCATGTTTTAGTCTCTTTTTCTTCCAGGTGTCATCCTCCACAACCAAAGAGGAGTTCCTGCTATCGTCTTATTTTGGTGTGCACGACTTCATCTAGGTACACACAAGCCTTAGACCATTCTTCTTAGTTTCTTATTTCTCTCTTTGAATGTAGAAAGCGAATATCGTATAGAAACAATATCCCCAAGACCATACAAGTAAAAGGTAAGTTAACTAACCTTCTAGTAGGAAAACTTCTCTTACCAAAGTATGGGCACCCTTGAAGTCTAATCACTATAGTATCAGTTGTAAAAAATACCTAATTGTTGGTAGATCTTAGTTATATTATCAATGTGATGACTTATGACACATTGAAAGCATTGTCGTTATCTATGGTGTAACCAACATCCATAGTACTATAGATTGTTGATCAATAAATTTCTAAATTGGAAGGATTCATAGAAGACATTTTAGTTAAAATAGAGTCATGGGAATATCTTGTGGATTTTATTATACTCCAACCAAAAACTAGGATATTAGTTAATTATAGGAAGACCATGGATTGCAATAGTAATTGGTCATATATATTGCAAGTTGGGCGACATGAAAATTTAAAATGTATTAAAATCCAAGAAAATTCCCCTATCCATCTACAAAACCTTCCTTATACTCTCTTGATCACTTATAGGTAAATGAACTAGATGAGAATAATAGCAATATTTTTTTTAGCAATGGTTGTTTTTATAAATCATGCAAATGAGTTATAAAAATATTTCATAAAATTTAATGAATTAATAAAAATAAATATTTAGGTCACCATTCCAAATTTAGAGTCTACCAATATGGCTCCATAACTCACTAGGCTAATTTTATAGGCCACCAATCTAGCTCCAGATGTTAATAGACTAACTCTAGAGACTACCACACTAGCTATAGAGGACTTCCAAATCAACTCTAGAAATTTTCACAATGAAAATGAACATCACACATCTATCCAAAAAAGTGTCATCAACTAGGCACAAGGTATCAAAGGTCCTTTCTTTACAACTTTTCATTTCCCTTTAGCAAGAGTCATTCATGAAGTTGAATATTTATTTAAGGAAATTACAACCTTCCACATGTTAAAACTTCACCCTTTCCCCATGAACTCCTTGATGAGTGAATTTAGGAAAGCTAATTCATCCATCTAGGTACAAAACAAATTGCAACACAACTAGGTAAATTGTTAAATATAAATAGTAGGTTGACTAATGAGCAAGTAAAAAAATATTTGATATATTAAAAACGCATAAAAATTCCTTGACTTTGAGTATATGGATATGAAAGGTATTCGTCCTAATGTCTACACTCACCACATTTATACATAAAATGTAATACTAGTTAGACAACCCCTAATAAGGATAAATATTGCATTAAGAGATATGTTCACAATTTCAATATTAACTCAACAAATATTTTCAATAAGAGATATGTTCACAATTTCAATATTTTCATTAACATAATATTTATTGATAATATCAATTATGAATATTTATTAATCAAGAATGTAAAATTGAAACATCCTATCAATTTTAAATGTTTCAAAACCATATAAACTAGTGGACGATGATTTTTTGGATGGACATATATTCATAATTTCAACACACTCACCATGTTTTGTTGACATGGCTAATTATCTAGTAATATGGAGGTTTCCATTTGATTTTACTCATAAAGAAAAGAAATGTTTAACCATGGATAGTTTGAACTATACATGGATTAATGGATTATTGTTTAAATTTGGACATGAATTTGTTCTTTATAGGAGTGTCCATGAATATGAGATATATGACTGTAGATACTAAAATTGAATATTTATAGCATCTCAATCTTTTATAGTTGATAAATATCAATGAGGGATCTACCCTTCAGTTCTAGACCTCCTTGCTACCAAAAGGATCACATTCACCATCTTACTATGCTTAAATTCTTCTCTTTATTTAATCCATATCATTTTAATGACCCTAGAATCCTAAACTACATTGAAAGATAAAACTTGATAATCATCCTACACTAGATTCATATATGTTTTATATCCCTCTAGATAGTACCAACCACAGAGGGACACTGCCATTGACAATGGTATCTAGGTCCTTATCTAGTGTCTAGTTACCATAAGTCATCTAAATTTCAAATGTTTTAAAACCTATGGGTCAACCTATTTTTATTATTAAACCCTACCAATATATATTTTCAAAATGTGTGGTATAAATACAAGATTAATCCTTCTCATTGATCATCTAGTAAATACCAAGAAATAACCTACCAAATCTCATTCAATCAACTACACAAGTGAGTTATTCAACCATATTTGACCCTATTTATTTATCTTTCATAGGAGAATTCATACAAAATATATAAAGCATTCAAATATTAAACCATGGGTGATATTTTTAAATTACAAGATAGATCATTGCATGCATCTTCATATAGTATATATCACCCTTATGTGCACACAATCCCACACATAGGAGAGAAATACATAAGTCTAATTCCCTAATTAGAGTATTGGCTATGTAAATAACACTCAATGATAGAGGTTTCATTGAGGTTATCTTGACACTATGAAACCACTAACCATTTATTATCAAACTCATTCTAAGGGTGAAGAAGGGTGAAGAGATAAGGTTCAATCAATTGGTAAAGAATGACATCTTGTATCCTATATTTGAATATAACAACAGAAAGGTAACTTAAAACCTATAAAAATGAAGTTGGTCATATCAAAATCCAATCATTATTATATATTAGACACATGCCTCATAGTAAAATAAAAGCATTGACTATAGTGTAAAAATATGAAGGTATTTTTATGGCTACAGAAGTATAATTTATAAAATTAGATAACTAATCTATAATATTAGTCCTATATACTCTCCACTTGCAACCTATATAAATTTTCTTGCACATATTAAACCCAACTACATATCAATTTTCTTTGGCTTTGAAATTAATTAAACATATTTCAAATTTGGTACTTTTTATATTTATCATATCTTAGTATTATATTAAGCATATTTCAAATTTGGTACTTCTTATATTTAGTGAACCTAATCCCTATATCTCTTAATGTATATCCTAACTTGACCTAGAGTATTCAACCTCCTAATGTTTTTTCTTGTTATTTTTTTAGGTTTATTATATTATATGTATGCAACCTAGGCATAGCCCTAGATTAGGTGACATTTCTATTGAACATATGGAGCTTCTTAGTTTACCACCTAGGATAACTCAAACTAATGAAGTGTCAGATCTTATGCCTAATGAGAGTGTCAATAATGAAAATAAACAAATTACTAAAGAAGTTGTCATAGTAAATTATTCTAATCATATACAAATAATAAATCTAATACAAATAATGAACATGAACAAATAGATCAAGTGCAAGTGCAAGCTATTTCTATGTTTTGAGAGTGTATTCATAAAAATATTAAGGATATTTATGAGATCCTCAAAGCCATACTGGAAAAAAAAAATCAAAAGGCATAAATGACTTATCCCTCCCCTTGAGTAGATCATCTATTCCTACATCTAGTGAGGCCATGGATTATGTTTTCAAACCATTATTTCCCAAGGACCAATAATATTAATACATATACCATAGGCTATGGAATACTTCAACTCAAATATTGGTTTCAATTCATATATCAACTCAAACCATGTTTAAATCCCCTTTGGTGATTTTTTAACTATTTACTCTTAATCATAATGGATCTACATCAAAATACTTTATCCAAGTTTCAAAAGCTTTGGAAGACAAGGTTATCAACATTGAACAAAATAATTTAAATTCTTCTCATGCTATTTATTCACAAGATGTGTTGCATAATCCTCTTACACCTGAAATATCTCTGAACCCTTTGCCAACTAGTTTTGTTATACCCAAGTTCACAATTTAAGATGGTAAGGGTGATCCTTAATAACATATTCAATCCTTATATGAAGCATGCCTTAATTATGGCTCCAATGATAAAATTTTGACCAGATAATTTACAATAATCCTAAATCTATAAGTTTTACATTGGTTCTATTATTTACCAATCCAATTAGTAAGATAATTCAAACCTTTAGAAGATCAAATTCTATAAAATTTCTCTATCAGCATCACTGAAAAGATGTCATATGCTCAAATTGTAAAGATAAAACAAGGAACCAATGAACCTATCAATGAATATGTTTTTAGATATAAAATAATGTTGTCCAAAATGACAAATTCAATGGAAGATACAGATCTTCAAGACATCTTAAGGCAAAGTTTACTTTCCCCATTACATGAATTTTCAAGAAGCTCAAATATTTTGATGACTTATGCCATATTGTTGAGATTGTGAAATGAATATTATTTCATTGAACAAGCTTAATTATGAAGAAAACACAATAACTACATCAAATACCAAATTTTATATCAAACCAAGATATAAGGTGAAACATACAGAACCCAAAATGGAAAAAAAACCATAACAATTAGCATCATGACACAACAATCTGATCCACTCATCTTATCCAATAAACCTAAGAGATAATTTACAATAATACCTGAGTCTCTAGCTTATTTAATTTATAAGCTTATGGAGTGTCATCTTATATCGATCCCTCATCCTATATAAGTTGATATGAGTTGACCTCTACCCAAATGATATGATGATAATACATATTATGACTATCACCAAGGCCCTAGCAATTATATGAGCATATGTTATACCTTGAAGAATAAGATATAATATATTATCAATGATCAAAATATTAACTTTGATGATCCTCTAAAGGATCTAGGTTCACTTCTTGGTGATTACCAGAATTAAAATATATTTAACAGTACTTTACAAGATAATTCTAAGAAAGATTCATAAGTTAAAATGGAATACAATTCGCATTATCCTTCATCACATTATTGGCACCCATCAGATGCTATTATTGGAACTTATACATGAACAATATCTCCTTTGATTCATAGACCTATTACATTTGATGATAATGAAATAGTGGATGATGATTTAGATATTCATTCATTATTTATTCTAACATTCCTTGACCATCAACCTATACATAGTGTTATGATTGATAATGGTGATAGTGAGAACATATTTATTATTACATTACTTAAATATTTGAGATATACACATGATGATTTATCCTCTTTAACCAAAATGGTTAGAGAATTTTATGGGACATCACAACATGTTATTGGTGACGTTTATTTACTTTATAAGTTCATCCAAAACATGTGGTTACCACATTTTTAGTTGTGCCATATAGAGGAGTCTTTGATATGTTATTAGGATTACCTCGGATACATAAACTCCATGCAATACCTTCCACAGTGCATGGGTGGATTAAATACATTCATACCAACATTGTAGGCATATTTCCTATAATTCCATATGTACATCCTCTTGAATAAGATAAGTTTATTCCAATACAACTAAATATCAAAACTAATACATTTAATCCTCCATAAAAGGGTAAAGAATATGTAATATCCTTTCTTAGGTAGCCCATACATCAAAAGACTTTGCACCATAGATATATATTAGATTCCATAAAATCATCATCTACTCCTAGATAACATATTTAATTACATAGTGAAACTAAACATGTTTCAATTACTAATAATCTAAGGAAACCACATAGCACCAAATTATGGGTTCCATAAAAGCCTACTAATTTTTTTCTTCGTGACCATAGAGTCTTGTTATATATACACAGAGTACCACAAATCCTACATATCAAATATGATACCTATGCATGTTTCTCACAAGTACTAATAGTTTGATGTACCATATTACAATTTTGCATATAACTATGATAATCCTTTGTATGTGATCATAAGCTATCCTAATATAAAAAAATAAAATATTCAATAAAATACAAAAACATTAAAATAACTCAAAAATACAAAAATATTCAACATTCCCACGTATATTACCTCCTTGGCATCTATGTTGTTTGAATTATGGTATTAGATAGAATATCATTTAATTTATATATACAAATGTGTTTCATGCATATTTGATTTTAATACAGGCATACCAAAATAAATGATATATGCATATAAACATTTTGGACCTCTCCTTTACCCATGTCATATAATATGTTGGGGGTATCTGCCTCTTTGATCATGATTGATACATGTTTGATTTTGGATCTGATGCCACTTGATTTAGGGGATTCCTAAGATAGCTTCATACATTTTACTATCTCTAATATTTTCCTTCAATTCCTTCTTTCATCTCTAATTTTCTTGTTTATATCAGGTACTTTACTTGTCTTTTACTACCCTAGATCAATCTTAGATTTATTATCCTCCTAAGCCTCTTTAGGCACACATAGTTTTCTCCTCTCTCTTTAAAACATGTCATAATTCATTTCTTAACCTCAAATCTATGCTCTCATTTTCAATTTAACCTTTTACAACCCAACTTGTCTTCTCTCACTCTCCACTAGGCCTAATTTAGGCTTGAATCACTTGTATTAGGTCTATATATATAGACGCCATTCTTGATCATGAAATTGATCATATCATATTTCATTTTCATCCTCCTTAGTGTAACCACCATCATCTCATTCATAACTTTCAAGACTTCACTCCCTGTATTTTTCCAAACAATCTACTTTTTCTTCTTTGAAGCTTAGCTCCTTGTAGCCCTATTTTTACACCAATCTAGTAGGTTTGATCAATACAAAAAGTTATAAAATATAATAAATACATTTTTGGATACCATTTATCCCATTTTATCTTCAACTAAATTTTAAAATCAATAATCTTAATGTAAATCCTTCTTCTCTCACACCCTTCTTGTCAATTAGGTCTCTTTAGGTCTAATTTAAGCACATAGTTCTAAATACCATATTGTATGACACTATACCAACCCAAAGACACAAAAATACTATGTATCACATAAAAATAAAATATATTCCAAAAAAAATCTAAAATTTAATGGTGGAAACAAAATTTATTCCAGTTTCAAGTTTGAAACTCTAGCTTAGGTTTACACAGGTATGTACAAGGCCAAGAGCCTATAAAATGGGGAAAATGGAGTTTTAGACCACTTAAAACACTTATAAGACATGAAATATTTATTATCCAACTTTTTTAAATTTCACCAATTTCTATTTTATCATGAATAATCACAATAAGTCCCCAACAAGCAAATTTATAAAATTCTAGAAGCACCTATAAGACTATGTATACTATAATAGAAGTCTAAGTTAAACCTTGAAATACCAAGTGAAATTAAAATAAAATAAAATAATTATAAAAATACTCCAATACCCTTTCAAAATTTCAAAACCCTTGAATGAAACTCAAAATAAATGGTCTTCCCTCTTTTCTTTTGGTTGTGCCAAAATAGAGTTATTGTTCCTTGTGTAAAGAAACATGTGTCTTGGAAATAAGTGACAATATTTAAATATAATAAAATAAAACAAATAATATTAGATTTATGATGCAGGAGCATCTACAATAGTTCAAATTCTAGTGTGAAACTTTAAATTTTGGTTTTCCCTCCAAATTGTGAGATTTCAAAATTTCACCTTCAAGGTAAATGTAATTATCAGAAAGTGAAAGTAAAAAGGTGAAAAGTGATTGTTAGATTGTTGAGGAAATAAAGGGGAAATGGTTGAAACTATTTTCAACCTTAGTAAATTGTTAAAACTTTCGAACAACATATTGTTTTGCCTTAAGCCCAAATTGGGCGTAGAAGTTAGAAGAGAGATTCTTGAAAAGACAAAAAAGAAGAAGAGAGAATTCATTAAGAAGAGAAAAGGAAGAGAAGAAGAGAGGATGAGAGGGGAATAGAAGTGGATAAGGATAGAGAGTAAAATTCCTCTCATTCAAAGGGACAGAATATGGAATGAAGAAAAGAGAGAAGAATTAGTGAGGGAGGACCTCACTCAAGAGATGTAAAAGAATGTGAGAAGGAGAAAAGAATGTGAGAAGGAGAAAAGAATTCTTTGGAAGCCATGGAAAATTGATATTGAATTGTAAGTTTCTTATTTTATCTAAGAAAGAATGAATGCTTTGTTTCCTATATGGTCTCTTTATGGAATTCTGATAACAGGCCTGAATATGTGAATGTGTGTATGTATGAAAGTATGTGTGTATGATGATTATCTAAAGAACATTGTGAAATACTGATTATTTTATATTTTGGGATCAATATAAAGGTGGTATGATGTGATCAAGAGGTTTTAAGGAGTTTGGAATGTTGTAAAAAGCCTAAATAGGCCTAAACAGGGTATTCAGGCCTGTAAAACTACAACCCACTGTCTTAAATCAAATCCACGTCAAAATGTTTGTATGAAGTCTAAAATGGTATGGATATAAGATCTATAGGTCAATAAGGAAATTATAAACTTAAGAGTGAAGAAAATCAGGCCCTAGAAACCCTCTTGATGTCCAAAAACTCCACAGTTGAAATTCAGGCCTGTAGGTGACAGTGTATAGAAAAAGTTAAGAAACTTGTATGTTTTTGCATTGTTAGTGGATTGATCAGGTCATTGTTGATAGGGAATATGAATGGGGAAGTCATAAAGGTATTGACATGGTTTTTTATCCTCCTGAAAGTCTATTGATCACAAAAAAAGAGATGACAATAATGAACCATGTTGGCTGTCATAAAAATACAGTCCAAGACACTGAGTTGTTGAGTATTGGCAAGCTTAGAAGGTTGATATAACCTGGAGGATGATTAGAGAAGGTGAAAATAACTAATACAGACCCTATAAAATTTATTTGAACCTTTGAAATAAGCTAAAACACTCCCAACAAAAATAATAAGCTCTCTGCCTGTGACTGTCATGGGAAAATTTTGAATTAGGTTCAAACCCTTAAAATGAGTTTTAAAGCTTGAAAACTCTTGAAACTTTGTAATTTGACCCTTTATGATGTTATAAAACTTTTGGAAGTGGTTTCAAGGTGTCACAGTATGGATAAGTACGGAAAAGGACAATTGCAAAGTGGAACCTAGATGTATGTGAAGGGAAGAGCATAGGCCAATATAGAAAAAGTGAATTTATCCAAAGAAGTGCCCTAAAAAATGATTGATTCACTTGTAAGAAGGTAATGGGTATCTTTAATGGTGCTTGGTTTGCTTAGAAAGTCCATACTTTACTTTGGACAAGGTGATTTGCACGCAAGGAGGGGTAATTAGAACAGGGCATAAAGAAGGAAGTATAATTTTGTACAAAGTAACCTCAAGGAATTTTCCATTATGTTATAGAAGGGTTTAATGGGTATCCATAAATAGTTTTACTTTCATGATTGAGTTAACCTAGTAGTTATGGGCAATAAATAGGGAAAACAGGGCTACAAGGAATGAATGATCTAGATAGGTCTGTATTAGTTTTTTGATGGTTTCAGAGTAGTGCAAGGCTAGGTTTCATTATTTGGTATCAGATCTTGAAGCTCTTGGGAATTGGTAACTTGTTGTTGGTTGTGATTTCTAATGAGTTGTTACAAGATTTGGCAAGAGGATCAGCAGGACAAGTGCTAGAAGACCTTGGGGAGAAAAGGTATGAATAACTTTGCTATTTGAGTTAAGTTTATTGTGTTGAGAAGCAATCAAGTGAAGAAGATTCAAGTTCAATGCAGTCAAGCCATTGAGGCTTAAGAAGAGAAGAAGCCGAGGAAGGCTTAGTGAAGATCCAAGGAGAAGCTTGGATAATTTGCCAAAAGACTAAGGTGAAATAGACTTAGGTGAGGTAAAGAATGGAGTTTGAAGCTTGGAGAAGCTCTAGAAGAAGAGCATAGTGAATGCTCAAGAGGAAGATCCAAAGCAAGGTAAGCTTGGATTTGTGATTTGTATTTGATGAAGTGTTGTATAAGAGTTACTACAGGATTGAGAAAAGGATCAAAAGACTAGGATGCAAAAGGCCTAGGTGAGATCAAGGAGATTGTCAAAAGACCAGTCAAGGAGAAAGGCTTGGGTGAGACAAGGGATCAAGAGACCAAGGTGGAAAAGACTTGGGTGAAGATCTCAGATATGACAGTATTGTTGAAGGCACTGCAGAGCAGCAAGGTACAGGAGGGCACCAAGAAGAAATCAAGCATCAAAGGTATGGACAGTTTTGTAATTGATAAATAAATTGGTAGTTTGAAGAGAGAATTTGCTAAGGTTAAAGATGAATATGAGTCTTGGATGCAGATGGATAAAAAATCATGGGTATGGCCAATGAGGAGGAGGTTAAAGTGGCCAATAGATCTCCTAGTGAAAAGGAGAAGAAGGCAAAAGAAGATTGCCATGAAGAGAGAAGCCCATAGAGGCTTAAAGAGGATAAGAAGGTTGCCAAGTGAGCAGCAAGAGGAAGAAGTTGAGAAGAAGGTTCTAATTGAGGAGAACAAGAGAAGAGAAGAAAGAAAAGATGAAGTGTCAGGAAGAACACTTGAAAAGATGAGAGTGTGGATGAAGAGAGCACTCATAGGGACCTTGTGGTCTCTTGTTTTTATATCTAATGTTGTTTTTGCTTGGGTAAGTTTAGGTATGAGCAGCCTTGTGAAGGTCAAGATAAGGGACTTGGAAAGTGAAGAGATTGGTGTAAGAGAATACACCAAGTGCATAAGTGAATGTGCAAGAAAGAGAAGAGAGTTTGCTACTATTGATAAAGAAGAAGAGATGCATTGGTTAATGCATAAGAAAGGTGTTGATGATTCCATACAAGCAAAAGAAGAGATGGAAGATGAAGCTGAATTCCATGATGCCATTGAAGGCCAAGAAGAAGAAAGAGGACAGCCAAGCATAAAGGAAGAAGAAAGGACAAATAATCAAGAAGCTATGCAAGTCAAGGAACTAATGGAGCAGCCCATTAAGGAGGTAAAAGTGAGTTCAAAAATTGATTCTTCTTATAGGCATGAAATTGTTGATATACATGTTAAAGAAGCAAAGAGAAAGGTGAAGTTTCCAATTAACCATGGATATGTGATGCCTAAATGGTGGATGAAGCAAACTCCCAAGAAACAGGAAGTGCTGGTACAAAAGCATGGATACAGGATGCCTAAATGGCTTGAGAAGAGAAATGGTAAGAAGAAGAAACAAGTGTGGGTACCTAAGAAGGCAAAGAGAGAAGATGTGAGTGTTGAGGTAACAACACTAAGAAGTCAATGGAAGAGGACTGCAGGTGATTCAAGCAGCCAAGAGAATGAAGGTAAGAAAGAAAACTTCTCAAAGAATAATGAGGTAGAGCATGAGGATACAAGGATGAAAGGTAAACAAATTGTTTGTGATGATGTCTTTGAATCCTTCAATGATATTTTTATGGAAAATGAGGAATGGAAAATGTCTATGAAAACTAATGTACAGCAAGGAAAGAATCCCAAATGGATGGAGGATGAGGAAAGGAGAAAGTATACAGCAGAACAAACAAGATGGCTTCAAGCAGAGATTGAAGAAAGCAAAGAGATAGAAGGTAAGAGTGCTTCAATTATATTTGATAAGTATATTGATGTTGATGAAGAAGTTGGTTATTGTGAATACAAGCTAAGAAAAGATGAGATAAGAGGTAAAGGGCAAGTAAGCCTTGTGTGTGATCAGCCCAAATTTGATAAAGAGAATGGTGAGATGGATGAGATCTCACTAAAGGAAGAGTTGAAGATGTTAGAGGAGCTGTTGGGTGATTCAACAGAGATAAAGGAAGGTACAAGCCATGGTGAAGACACCATTAGGAAGAATGGAACAAGACAAGAGCAAAACAAAGAGGCAAAGGCAATTTTGATCAAGAAAGAAGAGCATGGAGGCAGCCAAGAGGCTTCATGGCCTAAAGATTTTGATTCTAAGGTGGCTTTGAATGTTTTGTATGCAGGTATGAAGATTGTTAAGGTGAATGACATACATGAGTCATCGGAGAAGCTTATGGAACAAGAACAACAAAAAGAGGATCTAGAAGATATGTATGAAGATGAAGAAGCATGGAAGTGGGAGATGGCAGCTGAGAAGGAGATGAGGAGAAGAACATACTAGAAGAGGAAGAACAACAAGATGAAGGACAAAGACAATCAAAGACAAAGACAAGCATTGGCATTGACAACAAGACTATGGGATCTAGGCATACAAGTGAAGACTAAAGTGAGGAGGAAGCATGGCATTTGAACTAAGGTTCAAATCTTTTCTAGAGGGAGAGTATGATGCAGGAGCATCTACAATAGTTCAAATTCTAGTGTGAAAATTCAAAATTTGGTTTTCCCTCCAAATTGTGAGATTTCAAAATTTCACCTTCAAAGTAAATGTAATTATCAAAAAGTGAAATTGAAAAGGTGAAAAGTGATTGTTAGATTGTTGAGGAAATAAAGGGTAAATGGTTGAAACTATTTTCAACCTTAGTAAATTGTTAAAACTTTCAAACAGCATATTGTTTTGCCTTAAGCCCAAATTGGGCATAGAAGTTAGGAGAGAGATTCTTGAAAAGACAAAAAAAAGAGAGAATTCATTAAGAATAGAAGAGGAAGAGAAGAACAGAGGATGAGAGGGGTGTATAAGTGGAGGACAGAGAGGAAAAGTCCTTTCATTCAAAGGGACAGAAGATGGAATGAAGAAAGGAGAGAAGAATTAGTGAGGGAGGACCTCACTCAAGAGATGTAAAAGAATGTGAGAAGGAGCAAAGAATGTGAGAAGGAGCAGAGAATGATTTGGAAGCCATGGAAAATTTATATTTAATTGTAATTTTAGTATTTTATCCAAGAAATAATGAATGCTTTGTTTCCTATATGGTCTCTTTATGGAATTCTGGTAACATGCCTGCATATGTGAATGTGTGTATGTATGAAAGTATGTGTGTATGATGATTCTCTAAAGAACATTGTGAAAGACTGATTATTTTATATGTTGGGAACAATATAAAGGTGTTATTATGTGATCAATAGGTTTTAAGGAGTTTGGAATGTTGTAAAAAGCCTAAACAGGGCTAAACAGGGTATTCAGACCTGTAAAACTACAGCCCACTGTCTTAAATCAAATCCACGTGAAAATGTTTGTATGAAGTCTAAAATTGTATGGAGATAATATATATAGGTCCCTAAGTCAATTATAAACTTAATATTGAAGAAAATCAGGCCCTAGAAACCCTCTTGATGTCCAAAAGCTCCACAGTTGAAATTCAGGCCTGTAGGTGACAGTGTATAGAAAAAGTTAAGAAACTTGTATGTTTTTGCATTGTAAGTGGATTGATCAGGTCATTTTTGATATTTAATATGAATGGGGAAGTCATAAAGGTATTTACATGGTTGTTTATCCTCCTGAAAGTCTATTGATCACAAAAAAAGAGATGACAATAATGAACCCTGTTGGCTGTCATAAAAATACAGTCCAAGACACTGAGTTGTTGAGTATTGGCAAGCTTATAAGGTTTATATAACCTGGAGGATGATTGGAGAAGGTGAAAGGAACTAATATAGACCCTATAAAATTTATTTTAACCTTTGAAACAAGCTAAAACACTCCCAGCAAAAATAATAAGCTCTCGGCCTGTGACTGTCATGGGAAAATTCTGAATTAGGTTCAAACCCTTAAAATGAGTTTTAAAGCTTGAAAACTCTTGAAAATTTTTAATTTGACCCTTGATGGTGTTATAAAACTGTTGGAAGTGGTTTCAATGTGTCACAGTACGGAGAAGTATGGAAAAGGACAATTGCCAAGTGGAACCTAGGTGTATGTGAAGGGAAGAGCATAGGCCAATATAGGAAAAGTGAATTTATCCAAAGAAGTGCCCTAAAAAATGATTGATTCACCTGTAATAATGTAATTGGTATCTATAATGGTTCTTGGTTTGCTTATAAAGTCCATACTTTACTCTGGACAAGGTGATTTGCATGCAAGGAGGGCTAATTGGAACAGGGCATAAAGAAGGAAGTACAATTCCGTACAAAGTAACCTTAGGGGATTTTCCAATATGATATATAAGGGTTTAATGGGTATCCATAAATAGTTTTACTTTCATTATTTAGTTAACCTAGAAGGAGTTATGGCCAATAAACAGGGAAAACAGGGCTACGAGGAATGAATGATCTAGATAGGTCTGTATCAGTTTGTTGATGGTTTCAGAGCAGTGCAAGGCCAGGTTTCATCAATTTATCACACACAAAAAAATTATATAATTCCAAAATCATTCTTTTATTCATTAATCTCATTACACACCAACAAGTCATACACAAAATTTACAAAGGCAAGTACAGTTCTTTTCCAATATCGATCTTTCTTGTCATTCATCAGTCTCTCCTCATATGTAATTAAAATATATCCTCTCCTACCTATTAATAATAATCTCTCTAATCACTTACATGTATTTATAACCTTACATAACACTAAACATGCAAGAATAACTCCTTTTCAGCCAACTCCACGTAGGGTGGCAATTATACTTTCTTGTTTTTAAGCCTAAAATGTTCTTGTCTATTAATTTAATTTTTTAAAAACTTTATACACCATCATATGAAATTTTATGACCCTTAAAAAATATTTAACAACATTTTCATTTCACATAAAATCCAAAACACCACTCAAAGCCTAATAACAAATTTAAATTTTCAAACTCCCCCTTTTGGCAGGAAAATCTAAATAAGATAACAACACACCATCCAAGGACTCTCAAAGACTAAAACACACCCTAAGAGACCCTATAATACATATAAAACTAAAACCAAACCAAAAATGGATAACTTAAACTCTTACACACATTAATGCCTTATGCTACCTTTTAATGCTCTGCATTAATGTGTTACATATCCTTTGTGATCATTTCTACATTTTCAAGTTTGAGCTTATATACTAATATTTACACATATATATCAATTCCCACATTTTTCACAATCTATTTAATATAATTTTTTACATAACATTTTTACTAATACATAAGTAGGGAATAGTATGATATTTTTATGTTGTTTGCTTATGATTCATATATTTTTTACTTCACTTAGTGCATTCCATTGCTTGTTATTGCCTTGTTTGTGGAACATTTTAATATGTTCCTTGCTTATTGGACCATGTGCTATTGCATGTTGATTAAAAATTTGAATAGGTTATTCTATGTTAGTTGTAATTTAAATATGTCATCCCCTTTAATTATGTGGCATTTTCACATCCCCCTTGTATGCAATCTCCTTAGACCATTATTTTGCATTACATTGAGTTATCTTATATGTGTGATAGATAGTTTTACTTTCCATAAGTTTCCAATATCTATAGCATGCATCTTATAACTTGATGTAATCATATACTATGAACTTTACTAATATATCAACTTATACATGTTATCCTTATATGATACATGATTCATACATAGATTATATAGCTACCTTAGCCTTTTGAGCTTAGGTACCTACTATATTATATTTCCCTTACCTCAAAAGTGGTGGAATTTCAGTGGGGGCATGTTATAAAAGGCATGACCTCCACACTTACACTTAGTATCTTCAAATTTTAGTGGGGGCATGTCATAAATACATTGATATGCCTATTATAGTACCCCATTCATTTTTTGAAATTCATTAAATATTTAGCTATGCCATATGATGACATTTATCATGAACTTTAAAACTATTGGCAGGGGCTAACTTGTTTGTATTCATTTGAATTATCATTTTTCTATGTATATTTGAATATGATATAATACTACTTTGAATGATGTTTATTACTAGTAAAATTGATTGAAAATATTTCATAGGATAAGTAGAATCATTTAAGTAAAACATGTGTTCATTAATTAGTATGAGACATATATTTTACAATTTAGCATTGTAACTTTGCTTTTTTGTATTATTTATTTGAGTATTGCATGAGACACAGTCAGTTATGAGATTTGTATATATTATGATGAATGACAATTTTATGTATTCTATAAAATATATAATTTCTTTAAAAAATATTTAATATGTTTTGAGTTGAAATATTCCTTGAATTGTAGTATATATATTGTTTTAGGTTTTGATCATTATGCTACCTCAACTAGAATGTTACATTTAATACATTATTTATTTTAATGCTGTTGCATCTTTCCAACATCGAATCAGTATATTAAAGCATTCATAAGTTAATGTTTTGCTGATATGAATACTCTATTCATCTCAAATATCCATTGACTTTTTTATTACCATAGTTGGAGGCAATTTATTTGAATAAAAATAGATTATATGCATATATTTGAAGGACAATTGGAATGGTTAGTAAATAATATATGCATGTTAGATATTAATGGGTTCTTCTATTTTTATGGCACAAATTTGATATATGTAAGGTGATTTGTTTGCATGTATTTTAGTTTATATGGTCCTTTTTTCATAAAAGGAATAGGTGGTGAGCATTATTTTCATTCACTTTGACCATTTGAAACATTTGAGTTATCTCAACCACTTGGTGGTGTCCACTTTGGATAGCATGCATGCAAGAATTTTATTGTATTAATAGGCTCAAGGCTTGAAGTAGGCATAAACTCAATTTGGTGGAAATTTGATATAGTGGTGATTTAATTTTAGTCCTTGCCTCAAAATTATTTTTCTTTGGTGGTTAAGTTGGTAAAATTCTAAACCTGTCACTAAACTTGGTTAGTTTGTAACTAGTTTGGTAGAGTTTATTTTATTTGGTGGTAGATGTTTTAAACCAATGGAACATTGAAAATTTCTACAAGGAATGAAACATATGGTTACAATAACTACCTTGTAATAAAATATTATTTTTCATTATAATGAATATCATTTGGTAAGCTTGCACATGGAAGCAATTATCTATAAGAAAGAATAGTGGCTCAAAAAGAACATTGAAGGCTTAAAATTTGGTGTTTTCTAGTCTATAAGGTATAAAGTTTCTTATTCATTGTTGAAATATTGTTTATACTCAATTCTTGAGCTTCATTAAGAAATATTTGCATGTTGTGACATGTCTGGTTGTGAAACAATATAGAAGGTGGTTGTAATGTGTGTCTTTTTAAAATAAGTTTGTTATTGGTTCATGCATTAGTATTTGAAAAGAGTTTATATTAAATGAAAATTTATGTAAACTTTGAGATATTATGGATTTGGTGTTTATTCTAGTTGGATCATATATTTTCTTAGATTGTATATTTTTATTTACAAGTTACATCATTTGGTGGTGTGCATTTTGGGTTAGATATTGTCTAACTACCAAACTTCTTGCATAAGTGGATAGCTCAGTTTCATTCTCTCTTTTTATTTTTGACTGATTGAAACCTTATGGCTTGCTTGGAGAGATTTAAATGCATATTATGTTGTTATAAAATAATTTTAATTTGAATAAGTTTTATCAATTTACAAACAATATCTACATGTATTTTTCTTTTGTTGAAAATGCATTTTGGTTACAAAGTATTATGTGGCCATGGGTAAAAATATCTCTATTGATGTATTATTTAGAATAATGGTAAATACATAAATGGGTTTTGGAAATATACACACACACACACACACACACACACACACACACACACACACACACACACACACACACACACACACACACACACACACACACACATACACACACACACACATATACACACACACATGTATATATATGTGTATATATATATATATATATGTATATATGTATGTATATATATATATATATATATATATATATATATATATATATATATATATATATATATATATATATACATATATATACATATACACACACACACACACACACACACACACACACACACACACACACACACACACACACACACACACACACACATATTGGTTGATTTTATTTTTCAAATACACATTTACTTTCTCGATAGAATGTGATATTCATAATTTTGGTGCAATAGATGGTTTTTTGTTTCTTGATATGCATTTTTTATGTGAGAGATACTTGACCTATGAGAATTTTTTTGTATGCATGCCATTCAGTTGCATGCCTTCAAACTCATTTGTTATGTTACCTAATATTAAAACATTCTTGTGTCTGAAGATTTACATATTCAATGTCTATTGCTTAGTCATTTAGATAAACTAGAATACAAGGGAAAGTCTGCATTGGATGCTTATTCATTATGGTGAAAATTCAAGCATTTGTCAATTAGTAAGAGTTTCAATATATTTTCTAGGTTTTTTAATGCAATAGTTTAAACTCAAGTTATATTTATTGCATTTAGGTTGATAATTTGCATACAAAATATGTATATTGTGGTGTCTTGACATCATTTGTAGAGGGAAATTTGGGTGATTTTTTATCATTTGAACTCTGTTATTTCATTTGATATGACTTGGTATACATTTTGTTTTCTAAACTTTGGTTTCTTGGACTCAATTTTGAGAAGTATTTTGTCTAAGAATTGTATGCATTTTTTCAATGGCATACCTTGATTTTCATGTTTGTTTCATGGATTTTTGAAACAATGAAAATGATATATTTCAACAATTTGATTTCATGTGAGATGAACTTAAATATGATGCAAGCTAGAAAGTTGGTTTTGAATGTAATATATTTTTGGGCCTATAAGTTGTTTGAATATAGATTTTTTGGTCTGTTTAAATATATTCATGTTTTTATCTATTATTTTTAGTTTGATTCAATTTGAAATCCTTTTGCATTAATTACTTTCACACATTATTTCAAATAAGGTATTTGATTATGCATGCAATGATTGAAATCATTTGATATATGGATCTTGTATAGTTTCATATTAGTTGAAAAATAGTTGTCTACTTGGTTTACATGAAAGACTTAACATATATGTATTTTGAGTTTTATTAGTTTTCCATTGGCATAATTATAATGAATGAGATTACATTTTAAACAAGATAGAGTTTCAAGAAATTGTATTTTTGATACAAGTATTCTTAGCAAATAGGACTATTTTTGACAAATTATTTTGGCTTACACAAAGAAATTATTTGAGATTCAGGACATGCTATTTGCATAAAAATTACCTTTTGCATCTAGAATGTGTATACATTGATTGAATTTTCAAGTTTTCATAATTAATGTTAGGTTATAAATGATACCTTTTATTTTTCAGTGAAAATGAGAGTCAATATTGACTCAAATGGAAGTCATAGTTACATTTTTAGGTTCAATTCTAAGATTTAGGTGCTATAGTCACTTGGTGTTATATATTTACAAATCTATAACTCATTAAAATTGCTCATTTATTGACAATTTTTAGAAAGTGATTTGGTTATCTTTCAATTTAAATGGAATGAAAGGATGCTTATTTAGTTTATATTTTGATTTTGAACGTTTATTACAATTTTTTTTTTAATATGTCAGGATGGACCCCAGATTCACATGACTCAGGTAGAAATGTTTGGGGAAGAATTGATGATAGGCATAAAAATGGTACTCTTTAATGGGGTAATTCTCAGTGAAGATTTTTCTATGGCCATAGGTTTGCTGACTCTTTTTCTTGGCCTTTCAATCATGGAACCCATGTGCTTGTCCATTATGACACATCACACCCCTTTTTTTCAAGTTTTATTAATAGTATCACTTCTAATTCTTTGACTTTTCATGGTCACATAAGACATAGAGAGTTTCATAAGATATCTCACCCTTATGGATGGGTACTCCAAGTGAATCCTCACAAAGAATGCATACAACTATAGAATATGTTCCTCATTATACTCCCTTGATAAACTAGCCTAATGATGTTCCTCAAATTAATACCATTTTTTCAATCAAAATTTACCTTTAGCATTAATAAATAAGCCTTCTTTTTCATTACTTTATAGACATAACTCTCCCAATAGGAAACATGCTAACAGTGCTACAAGTGAGCCCATGATTACTTGGATGATTAAAAAGGTGAAATTAAAAATTAATGATAGCTCTCAGGGGATTAGATTGATTTACTTGCCAACTGCTTCGATGGAGTACATAAAATACTAGATTGGTATGGGTGTTATATTTATTGATTTGGTTTCATATGCTAATTCATATTGATTATGTTTATTATATTTTCTATTAGCTACTAATACCCTTGATACTTGTTGTTTTGATACTTTCATTTTGAGTATGTGGATAGATAATTTGGTGGTGATGTAATTCATTTTCCATAGCAAAAATAAGCTTTCTTTTTATTTAGAAAAAAAAATCTACAATTTGATTATTTATTTAAACCTATTATTATGAATAAATGGTTTTTAATTTCTAACATTTATTGATTATTTATTTCATGCAAGATTAAATGATTGTTTAAGTGATATCAAATAAGTTAAAGGGCTCCCACCCATAAAAATTTATAATTTGGTCTACTTTTATTTATTTAATCTCTTGGACTTAATAAAAATCCAAATTATAAAGTTAAGTTATGAATTTATATATTATAAAGTAAACTAATTGGATTTTAAAAGTTAATTAACTTAACTACAACTAACCAAAAACTAGTTGTAACTTTATTCATAACCAACTAAAGGGAAAATAATTTTATAAAGATATTTAAGACACATAATAAAAGGATAAACATACATGTATCAAGAGTTATTTGAATTTTGAGAATTTTCAATCCTTCTTTTCTTTTATGTGAAAATATCTCTAAGATTGAATAACCATTTACAAATAAACCAAATGATGCATTCTATGATATTGAAGTGAAATGATTGAGTAATGCAGGTATATCTAGTTTTTAAAATTAATTCATACCTAACTATATAAATATGATCAATCATTAATATCATTTATTGATTGTAGATATGCAGTCATATGAGTAGACCATCCTATACCTGACCTGAATAATGATGAATATATCACACTTTGTGACAAATTATTGATTTTTAAATTGTAAATTATTATTGTTTAAAAATTGTTTGTAAATAAAATTATTTTTATTTCTTATTAAAATATTATTTTACTTATTTAAGTCAACTCTTATTCTAAGACTCACAAATTTATATTTTATTTCATCTTCTTTTATGTTTTAGATTAATTTCATTTATATTTTAGATTAGTATCAATCTTAGATATTTATTAGTTAGATCAATTTTGTCATTTTGTTGCAGTCTTAATCATTTTTTCTCAGTATTTTCCTATTTTATCTTAAATTTTAATAATATTTATTCTTCCTTAAAGCTTTATAGTTTATCTTTTCATCGACATTAGTTTTTTTTTTAATTTATTTATTTCTTTATGTTATAGATTTACTTTAGTAACAGTTGAAAGTTTCAAATTTATTTCAATTAGTAGTTAGTTGTTTTCTTTCATTTCTTTTATTTTAGACTTAGTTTCTTAGTAGTTGCTAGATTTAATTATGTTGGTTTTTTCTTAGTTCCTTAATATTGTTTGTTGTTATTAGATTAGTTTCTTTTATATATTAGGTGTTATAGATCTTTTCTAATTTAGTTTATTGTCTTTACTTTCTTTGTTTTGTTATCACTTTATGTATTATAATACATCTTACATAGTTTTCTTTCTTATAATGCTTGTTAGTTTTATATTAGTGGTTAGTATGATTGTATTTATTTATGTTTTCTTGGTTGGCTTTCGTTTTCATTATATTATTTATCTTTTGATTTATTTATATTCTTTCCTCTTAGTTTGTTTTAGGTTTTGTGGCATTAAGAGATTGATAAAAAGATATTTATAAGATTATATGGGTCGGAGATATTTATTTCAAGATATTGTCTCTTTCATAAACATTACTCTATTGGATAGGTTAAATTAAATATCCTAATCTGATTTATATTTTATGATTAAAAAATATTTGATTTTTTAAATATAATAATGTATAATTCAATATTTCATATGTTGGATTATTTTAAATATTATTAAAAGACCCTTTAATTCATCTTAGGACCAATTCTTGTTCCTTATACCACTTATTATTAAACTAGTCTAATTCTACCTTGACCTTCATGATAGGCAAAAGGGTTGATTTATAGACATAATAATTTTCAACGTTAACAAATATGGTGACTTCACTAGGAATTTTTTTGATATCTTATCTTCTTGTTATATTTACATTTATTTATATCAATCCCTATTATTTATTTTTATTATTTCTCCCATGACCATTGGTAGTCCCCCTCCTATTTTTCAACTTAAAATTGACATCATTGAAGATAAAGTAGATATTCTTTTTAGTCTTTCTCACTTTTCTTGGTATAATAGACTTATAATTTACATTGTATTCTTGAGGTTATAGCTAAGGAAGAATATAAATCAATATTTTAAATTGATTAGAATGGTAATCTTAGTAGTCAAATTCAATTTCATATTTTCAAATAAAATCATCAAATTCATGAAGAAAGAGAACATAATTTGATTTTTACCTCTACATAGAGTTCATTTTCTTTCTAAAACTTCTCCTTTGATGATTTTATTGTTCCTTTTAATAATATTTTTCTTACTAATTCTAATACAAATACAAATGTAAACTAGCCTAACCAAGTAGTGGAACCTATTATAACTTATAATTGAAGAACATATAGAAAATAAAGTTCAAGACCTTATTATAGGTCCATAGAACAACAAAGATCAAGTAGAAGTCACTGATAATAAAGTGGATTATGATCAAGATAATGAACATATTCTTGTGAATCCTTGAATTCATGAAAATATTATTAATATCACTACTCATCTTTATTTGTCTTGGAAAGATCATTTATAATCTTTCAAGTTATTTTTTATTAATCTTGGTATTATTAATGAAAAAGTTTCTTTGAGAGTATTTTCATAAAATTTAAAGGGTAAAGCTTATCAAGCTTCTATCAGCCTTCCTACTAGGGTTATTAGTACTTGGAAAGACATAGAGGACTAGTTAGAGCATTTTTTTAATCAATCCTAAATAATATTTATACTTAGTGCATGAACTTGTAAATGTATCTATTGATCCAAGTGAGACGGTGCATCATTGTATAGCTAAATTCACTAAATTACATCAAAACATTCCCCATGATATTAAACCATCTAAAAAGTTGTCTAGATTATATTTTATAATCCTTGCCTTAAAAATATATAATGGATTTGGAATACAAAGATATTTCATATTATGATGAAACTATAACATTCTACATTCAGTATGAAAAGAAATTAAAATGTGTGGGTTTTAAAGACAAGGTTTTGACATGTTTAAATTTCAATAAAACAAGAATTTTAAAAACCATTCATAGTATTGGAATGATTTTTTTTCCATAAAATGATAATTTAATTACAAAAATTCTACATTAGATAAGACTTATAATCTTTAAAAAGGTAAAAATAAGAAGAACAATTTCGTTATTGTAATGTTTGTGAATTATATCATGGTCCCGACACTTGTATAGTTGTTCAAAATTTTTTAAAAAAAATTCATGGAAAAGATAATATTAACATTGACTTGGTTGATAATATAAACATATATGGTTTTGATGAGTCTTTAGATGACATCAAGACTACAAATGTTTATACTATAAAAACAAGGAAAAGTAATTATAGTTCTCCTCCAAAAGTTAATTCTAATATAGCTAATAATCAATATTCTTCTTCCAAACTTTTCATGCAATACAAAGGTAAAGTTGTGCATAATATTATTAATTTAGATAATTTTGTTACAAATTCTTAGCAAAATTAACCCTTATTTACTAGATTTAATAATACTCAATATCCTCCTTGTAAGCCCTAACACTATAATCATATTCATCATCTTGATATTGATGCTTATAATATTATTGATGATTTACCTACAATCAAATTTGGTTTTTATTTTTTACAAGCTATTGGTTTACCTGGATAACTTGATTAAATTAATGAAGTCATTAAAAACTAAAATCCCAAAAATGTAATAGGATTTTAAGAATAATTTAATATTAAATATTTTTAATTCTTTAGATATTATGAATTAATTATTAGACAAGTTATAAAAAATTATAAGACAAATCAAACTCGTCTTCATAGATACACAAAAAAATTGGTCACTTCTTGATAATTTTGAAGCTTTTAGTATCACTCATATTCCTAGAGAATTTAATTCTCAAGTTGATAGGCTTGTTTTTTTAATTTCAAATCCTAATTTAAGTGAAATTGAACCAACTATTGACTTCTCTTTTTATAAAATTTGTGGACCTGAAGTACCTGATTTTAATGAAAATTGGCATATTTTTAGTTTTGATGAACACATTGATTCTATCTTACAAGGCAATTATTTTTATCATTATGACTATGTGTTGAATTATGGTGATTACCTATAGCTAATTGCTAATAAATTTTATATTAGTTTATTCAACCTAAACTAATTTTTCACTCTAAATTATCAGCAAAAGATCTCACATATGGAAGAGCCTTTAAGGATAATATTAAGTGATATTATTCATATTAACCTCGACACTAAGGAAGATCCTGAATTTTTTATTTAAAAATTTAATATATTCTTGAGGAAAAGGTTCAATTTGTTAAATTATTTAAGGAATTCATTAATTTTTTTTCTTAGTCATACAAAGACCTAAAAGGTTATGATACTGACTAAAGTTTCAAATAAAAAGTAGGGTAAACAAGAGAAGAAGATTGAAGAAGAGAAGGATCCATCAGAGGGCCCCTCCTCCTAAACTATTTTCATTTTATATCTCTTTTTTTGCCTCCCATGGGGATAATTATCTAGTTTTTTTTTTTTGTTTGTTCTTATAGCCCTTAAGGGCTGATACTCTATTCTAAAATCTTTTAGCTATGGTTCCTGGTCCCTACAAAACTAATTTTTTTACCCAATCAAATAAAAAAGGTTATAATACCAATATAATTAAACATGATATATTTATTAAACCTAGTATAAAAGCTATTAGGAATAATATTAGAAGATTAATCCCCTTGTTAGAAGACACCATCAACAAGGATCTTTATAAAATGTTGGATGATGTTATCTTTCCTATGAAATATTTTGATTGGGTGGCTAACTTAGTTCTTATCAGGAAAAAGAATGGTGATATTAGACTATGTGTAGACTTTAGGGATATAAATAAGGCTAGTGTTACAAATAATTTTCCTTTTCTTAATATTGATTATATTTTTTAACAAGTGTTAGGATATAAAATTATGTCGTTACTTCATGTATTTTTTTATTATAATCATTTTTTAAAAAATTTGGAAGATAAACATAAGATTATGTTTATTACACATAGAATAGCTTTTATTTTTAATAGAATTTTATTTAGTTTACTATAAATGTGTGCAAATTTTCAAAGGGATATACACATAGTTTTTTATTATCTAGTCAATATTATTATTCAAGTCTAATTAGATGACATCACTATTCTTTCTAAAGGAGAAATAATCATATTGATCGTCTTCATAAAATATTCACAAGATGAAGAAAAGATAAATTTTATATAATAATAAGAAGTATATTTTTGAGGTAACTAAAGGTAAGCTTTTAGGTCCTATTATCTCTAAAAATGGCATTTCAATTAATCCCAAATGTATTAAAGTTATTAAGGATTTACTGCCTCCTAAAGATAAATCTAGTCTTAGATATTTTTTGATAAATCCACTTCATATGAAAATTCATTTCTAATTTTGAAAAATAATTTTAAATATTTACATATTGTATTAAATAAAAATAATCTTATATCTAGGATGTGCATTCTAATTTAGCCTTTAATAACATTAAATATACCATTACAAGTGTTCATGTACTTGCAAAACCTGATTAAAATAAACCATTCATTATTTATGTTAATGCTACTAAAATTTCCATGGGTGATTTCATTTCTCAAAATGATGAAAATCATGAAGAGAGACCTATTGGTTATATGAACCAAGTTTTACAAGATGCCAAGACAAATTACCCCTTCAATGAGAAATTTGTGTTATCTTTGATTTCTTCTTTAACCAAGTTTTGATATTTATTGATGGGAAACAAGGTTATTTTTAGATCAAATGTTCTTGTTTAATATTATTTTTAAAATAAACTAATATTCAAAGAAGATTATCTAAATGGATTTTAAGAATTCAAGAATTTGATCTTGAATTCAAAACATCCAAAATTATCAAAGGAAATGATTTATTAAAACATTTGGCTGAAAAAGTTGTATACACATAATGTTTTCAAACTTTCATTGATTATTAACACTTTGTATCTTGTAGGAACCCATTGAGTCTCAATATATCTAAGTGCACACCTTAAAGGGTGCATCAAGAAAGGGATGGGTAGAACATTGATGTTTCATAAGATTGTTTTCCCTTTTGCCACTTACCATCTACACACTTATCTCTTAAAACCATTTACCCTTAGCTTATTATTCTATATTGTATCCATTTCAGTCATTTGTCATGCTTTATCCTCTATGTTCTTACCTTGACCCCCCTTTCACTAGTTAATTATACTAGGTTGACTTAGTTAACCCTATATAGTTTTCAGCCTTTGATTACTATATAGGGTTGACTAGGTCGACCCTATATTATTTAGGGTTTTTTTTATTAGTAGTTGGATCTACCCTTCAACTGACCTAGCTTAGGACCTAGTGAATTATCTCCCAAAAATATATAGGGTTGATTGGGTTGACCCTATATAGCTAATATATTCGGAAAGATTTAAGGAAAGATCTACCTATATATACAATTTCATTACAAACCATTTGAAAATAGAGAAGTGAATAAGTGTGAATTAACATCTACTTATTGACCATTATACTTGAGGAATAAAGCTTAAGATTCCATACTTTCTTTGGAGATACGGATATTATCTTATGGATAAGTCTTTTGGATGCATAGATAGGTTATGTAGGCTAGAGATAATTTGTCTATATTATCCTTACATACCACAACAATATCTTGTGAAGCACCTTGGCCAAGGGAGATATTTAAGATCAAAGGGTTCATCTTCAAGGTAAGTATTTCTAAATTTATTTCTCCTTTATAAGAGTAGATAGATAGTGTAGTTGTGCTTCTCTTTCATGCATTAGGATTCTATATACATTGACATGAGTATATTTATTCTACACATGTTTATTTTAATTTATTTTTTTCTAACCCCTACTTTGTGCCACAAGCTTTGGTGAGTACTAGATTAGATTTACATTATTATTTATTATAATATAGTGAATATCAAAACCTAGGGCTCTTTTGGGGTTGTTGCTAGATTATATTAGACTACAGGTTTTATAACCCTTCTTATCATGGGGTATTGTGACAAGTGATCCCCTAATCAGGTCTAACAGATCCCTATATTGGTCATGCTCCCATTTAACAAATGTATTCCCAATCAGAAGTGTAGGTATGCTCTATCTTCTTTGAGTCATGAATGATTTATAGACATGATGAATTTATGATTATATTTATTCTAGTGAACCCATTTTTAACTAACCCTTATAGGATTTATTTAGCTTATTTCATTCTTTCATCATTATTTTTATCATATATTTATCATACCAGATTGATTATATCGATCAAGTATCTAACTTCTATGTGCAAGATTTTAGGTACAAGTTACTAAATTGACCCAGTCAACCTACTATATTTTTTATATTTTTAGACATCTAGTCTAGACTACTAGGTTAACCCAGTCGACCCTATACATTTTTAAGCATTCAACAACAAGTTTTTTAAAATATTGATCAACCTAGTTAGCAAAATTTTCAAGCATATATCAAGGTTTTTGAATATAAATCTTAATTCTCTACATCTCTAATCCACCAAGGTTAATTTATATCTCTATATATCTTTCTTTATAGTCTTTCCTTGTATAGATTGCACGCTTTAAAACTACCCCTGCACAGTCAATTGGATCGACCCTACTGACCCAGTTCTATGTGCTATCTGATAAATGGGTCAACTTTATTAACCCTATTCATTTTTATACTTTTATTCCATAGTATAAGTTCAACCCTATCGACCCTATTCTATATTTTGTCGATATACTATTGACTATATCAACATTATACCTTGTTTCAAAGTTAGAATTAACCTTATATGCTAGTATTTAGTTCACACTTTATTTTATTGTTACTTACATGATTATAATATATCACATAGCTTAATTAGGTGGTTTTAAATTAATCATTTAGTTTCACTATTTTATATTTTATG
The DNA here is from genome assembly GCA_037957365.1 of Torreya grandis. Taxonomy (NCBI): domain Eukaryota; kingdom Viridiplantae; phylum Streptophyta; class Pinopsida; order Cupressales; family Taxaceae; genus Torreya; species Torreya grandis. The sequence goes on along the minus strand of JARHVA010000297.1, from coordinate 2,971,307 downwards.
CACACATAGCTAAATCACAAAATCTAAACAAAAGTTTTAACATTATCTACCCAAAGTCAACTTACTTGGATTTCATCACCAAGGGGGAAGCCAACTTGATACTCCAGTGAATTATAAAGCATGGTTAATGGTATATTATGTCTAAGCATCTGACACCCTTATTACTATGGTGTGTTAAGTGAGGGGATAGGCCTAAATACCAAGCTTGTATCATTTCCACTATAGCCCCTTTTAGTCCAAACTACCTGAAACCATCTTTAGATTATCATTTTAGTTCCTTACTTATATCCAACTTCCCATCACATTTAAAATAATATCTTAATAATATAACAAACATTTAAGTTTAAAATTAGTTATATCTTTACTTTACAAGTTTATTTCTTGCTCTTTGCTCAATTGTATTTTGTATTACAAAACCTTGCATTAGCCAGTGTTGGTATAAGGTTTTGTGTTATGTTTTTCAAATGGGTTGGCCAATGTTGATCAAATTGACTATTTATTTACTTTCAATTATTTATTTTATAAATTAATTGTAAAATTTATCTTTCTTCAGTTCATAGTTTGTTATAGGCTTGTTAATTGTCCCTTTTTGCTATACTAGATTGTATTGTTTCTTGTCACTTATTATTTTCCCTTGTGTGGTTAGCTAGTCTTATATCATCATGATGAAATCTTCTCAGCCTTATTTTAGTAAAAAATATTTCATAATTAAGGATTTGGATAATAACCTCACTTATTTTATTAATTTATATAAAACTATCCAATTTCTTACTTCCTCTTCTCCTAAACCAAAACCAATCACTACACAATGTAATGTAGTTTAGGTCCTTCATCATAATATCATTCCCAATACCAATGTTGGGAATCCTCTACCTATAAATAATCTTCTTCCCACTAACACTACCAATCCCCTTCCTATAAACACTAGTATCCCTCTTACAAACACCAATTCACCTATTGATACAACTCAACTTCTTACACAAGTCATACATCAAATGAACATCATGGAAATAACCAATAAATCTCAAATGATGAACATGCAACAAAATTTATTACACATGACTATTCAACCACCTTAAGTTATCATGTCTCAACCAAATCCAAATTTTTTCCATCCTCTTAAGGATGTTAATGGGAATATCATCTCTCAACCTCCAATGAAGAATAACATGCTTCAACCTCTTCAAAATAAACCTTTATCCCCATTCATTTCATCCATAAATATAGGAAACATCTCTCCAACTATCACATTTAATGGTACCAAGGACCTTACTATCTTTCTTAAGTCTGTTTGTAATATCTATAAGAAATGGGTCCAAACTAACACTTTTGCTACCACCAAGCTCTTAGCCAAAACTTTTGTTTGTGATGAAATTTAATGATACAACCAACTTTCTAGACATTCCATATCACAACTAGAGGATTTATTCAATCCTCTAGTGAAGGAATTCCAACATGATGACCTTCCTAAAAATTACCTTAGCTATTTCATCTATGCCAAGAAACTCCCTAATAAATTTGCTCATACTTTCATCAAATGAGAGAAGTCTCTTGCTCATAAAGTGGACCATAACATGAATGATGATACTATTTTAAACTTTTCCTTCAATACAAAGTTTGAATATTTTCACATAAAACTTTAGAAGAAACCTTAGACCAAGCAAAAAATTAAGACTTTCTTATGACTCAATTTGAAACACCTCAAATAACTATTAAATAACCTTTCCAATCATTTTCTCATAATATTGATTCATCTAAGCCTCCCCAAACTCAAATTGGAGCATCTAATTCAACCAATTTTAACCCAACCCCCCCTCCCTTGTGTCTAGAACAATTTAAGAATAAATTGCCACCCTCTAAATCCATGATCTTGGATCCTTCCAAACCTCCTCCAAAATGGTATAATCCTAATTAATTGTGTTGGTGGCATGCTATTATAGGTCATTCTGATGATTCTTGTCATGATCTTCATCTATTTCTTCTTTCTTCCTTGCTTGGTCTGCATTTCAATCTTGATACTCTCACAAAACAATGTTATCAAGATTATCTTCAAGATTCTCAAATTCAATCTCAAAAACCATAATCACATCAAAATCAACTACCTAAAGATCAACAACAATCATCCCATACCTATACCTCATCCACTAATGTTGTTTAAACCATAGTTGATCCTTATTCCTACACTAATAAGGAAAGGATAGCTAACATGAACAAATTTAAACATATTATTGCATACATTGAACCTTAACCTCTTAGCTCACATGAACCAAAAGAGTACCTAGTTCAAATACCTACTCCAAATAATATTTTACATAGTCCTCATTTACCTCATCTTCCTCCTCATACCTCTCCTACACATCCTATATGACATTTAACATCCTTAAAATATAACAAACCAATACATTTGCCTATCTCTGAATACACCTACCAACCCAATGCAAACTATTTTAATGGTTCAATGTTACATCACTCCAACTCACATGTTGGGGCATCTCATGACACCCATCCACAGGTCCCCTCACACTTTGAGGCATCTTGTGATTCCCATCCCTACATCCAATTACCCTTTGGGGCATTTTGTGATGCCCACTCTTATTCTACAATGCATAATAACAAATAAATCTAGCTTCAAGAAACTATTTGAGACTTATAGAATTGTATTTCACATGTTCATCTTTGATATAAATGCTATCATAGATATTGATTTTTATTTTTGTCTCATTTTTTCATGCACTTTATTTCTTTTATTTTCACTTTATATGCATCATTGTCTTCCTTTACATTTTTTGGTTTAGTTCACATTTAATTTGGCATTTGCTTTTATTTTTGTCATCATATATTTATTTTATATTTTTATGTTATTATTTATCTTAGTAGCTTTATGATTATTTTTCCCCTTATTTAGAATTCACCCCGATAGATTTCTCTTTTGTGAGTTGGTAGTATATGACCATGGAGAGAACCTGGCTCTCCTCATAAAATACCACCTTTGCTTCTTTTTCTCATTTATTTTTCACATACTTTTTTTTGTCACCCTCATGGGTTTCTCTTTTATGAGTTGTAGTATAAGACCATGAATAGGACCTAGCCCTCCTCATAAAATTACAATCTAGTCATTCCTTTTCTAGAAAATGCTTTTGATCCTTGTTATCAACTTTCATTTTAGCTTTTTTTGATAGATGAAAGTTGCACAAAAATCTATGTCAATATGTTTTTATCCATTTACCTCATTCTTATGATAAGGAATCACACTTCACTATCATTGTATCCCTTTTTTCCTTTTGTCACATTTTTTTTACAATTTGAAGTAATTCAAATTTGTTCCATGTATCATTCCTCTTGATTTCCCCTTCCTTTAACTCCATATTAGATAAAACAAGGTCAAAGTCAAGATAGAACTTTTAATTTACCTATATTTATGAGACTCTTAAACCCCATACTCTTTGAAGTTATCTCTCTTAGTAACCTTATCCCAAGTATTAAAATGAAATTCATATTTAGCACACATGTTTAGTTTACCAAATCTGTATGGAGGAGGAATAGAAAAATCCATCAAGAAAGTTAAAATCTAAATAATTTGAAACAAAAGGTAACATAAAAATCTCTAAATTCAAAATCAAACCAAAAGACATGATTATAAGAACATCTCCTATCTCTAATCAAAGCTCAAACTCCATAATTGGCCTCACATAGAGCAGAGGTCCATTTGGATGTGTTAGGCTAGTAGATTATAATAGGAGAACTCTACAAACTCTATGTTATTACCTACTTTCTCATTCAAGTACTCAATATTCATAGTAGACTGATGACTCTGTAAGGGGTCCTGAGGAATGGGAAACACATCATGGGAAGGTATTTAAATTTTAATTTTCATATATATATCTTTCATGGGATGATTTATATACAACCTTTATTGACCTAAGACTTGTGTAGCTAAGAGAAGTTCTTTAGAGTCCTTAAGGTTGAAAATTCTCTTATTTTGACAAACCTGTTTTGAGTGTCTTGACTTCGATAAAGAGTTCCTCTACCTTGGTTTTTTCTTCATTCTCCCCTCCACCCATTTTATTTCACACTTAATAGGCAAATTTTGATTCTAAATATGTTTTCACTCTTCTATTATTCCTTCTTCTTCACCTATTAAAAACATGCTAACATTACTTTATTTTAGTTTTATATATCCTTAGAGAAAAACAACATGTTTGAGCAACTATGGATTACACCCTTACACCATTTATTTACCACACCATCTCATTATTATCTTAGTCATGACATTAGGTGGTCATGTTTTCTTACATTATATCTTCGAACAAGCACTAAGTTTGAGTCTTCATCCTTTAGAGATTTTTTATTTTCATTTCTCCATCATGTTCTTGCTTCATTTTTGTGGACTGCACTTATCTTACATATAGCATTTTCTATTATTTCATGTTTCTCTTTATGTATGAATTTATTTGACATGTTTGTCTTACATTTTGACTTACATTTGATTTAACATGCTTATCTTCCATGGGGTAACTTTTTAGTTTCTTACCTTATTCAAATTTCCTTGCATGGATGTTTCATTTGTCATTCATGTTTTACATGCTTCCCAGCATGATTTAGTATGTTCTACATTATTTTTTTCCATTTATGTTTTACATGCTTCCCAATGAGATTTATTATGTTCTACATTATTTTTTGTCATTTACGTTTTACATACTTTCCAACATGATTTAATGTGTTTTACAATCATTGTTCATTCATTTGGCCTCATTTGTCATTTATTTGCCATCATTTCTCATTAATTTTCCATCCTTTTATCATTCATTTTCCTTCAATAGTTTAGCCTTGCCTTAGCAATCATAATTTGCCAATTTTCCTAAAATTTTTATCCCTACTAACTACCATATACCAATTTTCCAAAAAAAATTATTTTTATCTCTTTTTTTCACTAACTTCTATAGGTTCACCTAGTGTTCTTCACATTAGACATCTTAAATTATCTTGTAGTCTAATTATTCATCTACAACACAAAGGTAAGTAAAGGTATGTGTTTTTTAATTATGTCTTTTTATTTATCTTATTTACTATTTATTGCACTTAGCATCAACATTGTGTGTTATCATGTTCTATTTCCCAAAGAACCATGCTATGTTGCACTTACTCAAGATGTGATGATATTTGAGTGAGACATATGTATACACATAATATTTTCAAACTTTTATCAATTAATTACATTTTGTATCTTGAAAGAACCTATCGATTCTCAATCTCTTTGAGTGCACACCTTAAAGGGTGCACCGAGAAAAGGGTGGAAAAACCATTAGTACTTTGTAAGATTGTTGTCCTTTTTTCCACTTACCATCTACACACTTATCTCATAAAACAATTTACCCTAAGCTTATTCTTCTCTATTGTATCCATTTCAGTCATTTGTCATTCTTTATCATTTATGTTCTTTCCTTGACCCCCCTTTCACCAGTTGACTATACTACGTTGACTAGGTCGACCTTGTATAGTTTTTAGCCTTTGATTACTATATAGGGTCAATTGGATCAACCCTATACTATTTATGGTATTTTTCATTAGAAGTTTCATCATCCCTTCAACTAACCTAGTGAATTATCTCTTGAAAACATATAGGGTTGATTGGGTCGACCTTGTACAACTGACATATTTGGAAGGATTTAGGGAAAGATCTACTTATATATACAAGTTCATTTCAAACCATTTGAGAATAGATAATTTAAAAATAATAAGTGCAAATAAACATCTACTTATTGACCATTCAACTTAAGGAATAAAGCTTAGGGTTCCATACTTTCTTTGGAGATACAGATCTTGTCTTGTAGAGCAGTCTTTTGGATCCATAGATAGGTTGTGTAGCTTAGAGCTAATTTTTCTTTGTTATCCTTACATACCAAAATAATCTCTTGTGAATCACCATAGCCAAGTGAGAGATTGAGGCTTGGTGGGTTCATCTTCAAGGTAAGTATTCCTAAATTTATTTCTCATTTATAAGAGTAGATAGATAAGGGAATTACACTTCTCTTCCATGCATTAGGATTACATATACATTGACATGATTATATGTACTCTATGCATGTTTAGTTTTTTTTTTCTAACCCCCACTTCATGCCATAAAATTTGGTTACAGCTAGATTATATTTAATTTATTGTTTATTATAATAGAGTGAATATCAAAACCTAGGATTATTTTAGGTTTATTTCATGATTGTGTTAGAATGTAGGCTTTGAAACCATTCGTAGCATGGTGTGTTGTGAAAACTGATACCCTAATCGATTCTAGTAGATCCCTATTTTTGTCATGCTCCCACTTAACAAATGTATTCCCAATTGGAAGTTTAGGTATGTTCTATCTTCTCTAAGCCAATATTGTTTTATAGACATGACGCATTTTTGATTGCATACAAATGTGACCTCAAATATAAATGTTTTAGTTATTTTAGTTGAATATTCATTATATGCGAAGCCTCATTTCAAAACTATGAGAGTTGTTGATTTTTCTAAATAGTTTAAATTTAGACATGACATGAGTAAATGAATTTTTTTGCTTTTTCAAGATGATTATCACCATGACTTAGTTTCTTATTTTTAAAATCAGGTATGTCCTAATAATTTTGATTAAAAGCAAGGAAGCTCACTTAGACCTCAATATTTGAAATTTGTTTTATTAGAGAATTTTCTATTTTATAGAAATAGATATGGTGTTCTTTTGTGTTGTCGAACACAAAACCAAACATAAAAATTCATTAGAATATTTCATGAAGGTAGTTATGGTGTCATTATAAAGCTAAATCTATTGCAAATAATACATTATTTTAAGATTCTTATAGGTTGGTTTTTTCTTATAAGCCCTGCTAATTATTTATTGGTAGAGATAGATTGCCTACTATGGCCATATATATTGTTATACTAGAGAAACCTTTCATATATAAATATTTCATTAAGTAGGTTATTGATTTTATTTATGATATTCATCCTCATTCTTAAACTAGTCACATGTATATTTTGATGGTCATATATTATTTTACAAAATGACCCTAGGTAAAAGATTTGAAAAGTTTAGTCAGATCTAAAGTTATTTCTTTTTTTCTTATTTTTTCTTCTAGATTTGATGTTCCCTATGAAATAATATCATATGATGGTCCACTATTCATTTCAAATGATTAATTAGAGTTTATGGGAAATTATTCAATTGTTTATAGTCATTCTTCTAAATATTATTCTCAAGGGGTTAGATAAGTTGATTCTACTAACAAAAATCAGATTTCAATCATGAAAAAGATTGTATGTGCTAATAATCAAAATTTAAATTTAAATATATTTTTAACATTATGGGATGATCATACAATGGTAAAGGTTGCATATAAATTATTCTCTATTTATGTTAACTTATGGTTTTGAAACTACTTTACCAATAAAACTACAAATCTCTTATGCAAAGACCACTCTTAAATACTTAACTAAAGATATTATTGTTGCTGAGCAAAGACTTAATGATATCATATCCTTTGACAAGACTAAATCTAATTATTTTTAAAAATTATAAAAGGATAAATAAAAGTTAAATAAATTATTTCATAAATTAATTTCAAAAAGGTATTTTAAATTTGGTGGTCTAGTTTTATATTAGGATAAATCTCATGAGGATCTAGGTAAGCATCATAAATTTGATTCACTTTGGCTTGGTCCTTATAAAATAACTATTATTCTTAGATAGATTATTTTCAACTATTATATCTTTATGGTAATTGAATGCGTTATTCATTCAATGGTCATCATTTGAAAATCTTATTTAGTTAGCATTCCCCTTCTTGTTTGTTGTTTCAATTTTGGTTTTCTTTTCTTATTTTTCAATTTTTATTATTTTTTATTTTGATTGACATATATAAATATTGTGAGTTATCAACATTACAATGGAAAAGGACATGGAATATCTATCATATCACAATAAATATCTCATTGTTGAAGTATTATAACTTGATCATTTTAAAATAATATATTATGATAAACAAGTATTGAATATTAATGTGTTTTGAATGTTAATAATTTTCATAATTTATATTCTAGGCTATGCATTGGTTATTAATCCATATCAAATTCCACTATTATAAATTTATAATGTCTTTTTTCCATAAGGTATTTTTTCATATTACGTCTATTATAAAAGTTGATAGACGTAAGGTCATTTTTTCCATGCATTATAGTTTATAATGTATTTTCCATATAAGGAATAGGTTGTGAGCATTATTTTCATTCACTTTGGTCATTTTCTACATTTGAGTTATCTCAAACACTTGGTGGAATCCACTTAGTTTACATATGTTTCAGTATTTTTTTAGATTAATGGACTCAAGGCTTGAAGTAGGTGTACACTCTATTTGATGTAAATTTGAGACAATGGTGAGTTAATTTTAGTCCTTTCCTCAATTTTTTTCTTTGGCAGTTAATTTGGAAACTTTTTTATTTGGTCACCAAGCTTGGCTATTTTATAACTAGTTTCACAAATCTTATTTGATTTGGTAGCAGAATTTTAAAACTAATGGAACATTGACACATTCTATGGGATATTAAACATATGGTTATAGAAATACCTTGAAATAAAATATTAATTTTTAGTTTGATGGATATCATTTGGTAAACTTACATGTGGAAGCAAAGCTCTGTCAAAAATAATAGAGGCTTGAAAATAGTGTTAAAGGCTTAGAGTTTGGTGTTTTCTAGTCTATAAGGTATGCATTTTCACCTTCATCATTTAAATATTTCTTATACTCCATTATTTATACTCATGAATAAATATTTGAATGTTGTAATATGTTTGGTTATCAAAACATTACATAAGGTGGTTATAATGCATGTCATTTTGAAAAAAGTTTGTTATTGGTTCATGTATGAGTATTTGAAAAGAGTTTTTTATTACATGAAAAGTTATGGAATATTCAAACTATTGTGGAGTTGGTGTTTCTTCTAGGTGGCTCATATATTTTTATCAGCTTGTACATTATTCTCTACAAGCTACATCATCTTGTGGTGTGTGTTTTCAGTTGGATCTTGTCTATGTGCCAAAGTTATTTCATAAGTGATAAATCAATTTTATTCCATCTCTTTTCATTTTTAATTGGTTAAAAATTTGTCTTGCATAGAGGCATCTGAATGGATATGATGTAAAATATTTTTCCTTCAATTGAGTTTCATCAGTTTAAAAATAGTATTTGTATGTCTTTTTTTTTTATAAAATGCATGTTGGTTACAAAGTATTCTATGGATGTGGGTAAAAATATCTATATTGGTGTATTATCAAATAGAATGGTTAGGATAGGAATGGGTTTGAAAATTTTATAGATTATTTTCTCTTGTATACATTCACTATGATGTTGTCATACAATTTAGGTATTTCCAGTTGTTGCATATGTGTTGAGTATATCATGATGTTTTGAAAAAGTTTCAAAATACAAGACATTATATATATATATATATATATATATATTCTACCAAGTAATCAAATGGGTCTTTGATGATGATATATATATATATATATATATATATATATACATATAAATATATATATATATATATACATATATATACATACATATATACATATATATACATATATATACATATATATATATATATATATATATATATATATATATATATATATATATATCATCATCATCATCATCAAAGACCCATTTGATTACTTGGTAGAATGTGATCCTCATCATTTTGGTTCAAGAGATGGTTTTCTAGTTCTTGATATCTAGTGCTTGATATATGTTTTTTCATGTGAGAGATATTCAACCTATGGGAAATTTTTGGTAGGCGTGTCTTTTGATTTGCATGAATTTGAGATATTTTTTTGTGTTGAGTGATATAAAAACATATTATGTCTAAAGAATTTCATATTCAATGTTTATTTCTCAATCACTTAAGATAAAATCATATATAAGGGAAATTTTGCATTGGATGTTTTAATGAATTTTGTTGTATTGAAAATTCAAGTATTTGGCAGTTAGTAAGAGTTTAAATATATTTTTTATGGTTTTGAATGAAATAGTTTGAATGGAAGTTATATATATTGCATTTAGGTTGATAATTTGCATACAAATTATGTATATTTTGGTGTCTTGATAAGATTTGTAGAGTGAAATTTGGTGGATTTTTTATCATTTGAGCTCTGTAGTTTCATTTGATATAGTTTGGTATACATTTTTTTTGTGAACTTTGATTTATTGGACTCAATCTTAAGAAGTATTTTTTTTTGAGAATTGTATACATTTTGTTCAATGTCATACCTTGAGATTCATTATTATTACAGGGATTCATTATTACTACAGGGATTATATTTTAAAACTTTGGAACTCTTCAAGATTAACTTAAATATATGTAGGATGGAAAATTGGTTTTGAATGCAATATATTTTGTGTAATGTAAGTTATCTAAATACATATATTTTGGTATGTTGAAATATATTCGAGTATCTATATATTATTTTTAGTTTGATTCATTTTGAAAGCCTTTTGCATTAATGACTTGCACACATTATTTTGAATAAGGTATTTGATTATGAATGCAATGGTTGAAAGTAGTTAATATATGAATCTTGTATAGTTTCATACCAGATGAAAACTAGTTAATCTATATAGTTTACATGAAAAAATTAACATATTTGTATTTTTAATTTTATGTGTCTTTCATGGGCATAAGTATATTGAATGAGATTGCATTTCAAAGAAGGTAGATTTTCAAGTAGTTGTATTTTTGTTATAGATATTCTTAGCAAATAGGGTTATTTTTGACAACTTATTTTGGCTTACGCAAAGAAATTGTTTGAGATTCAGGACATGTTTTTTGCATACATCTTATCTTTTACATCCAAAATGTGTATTGAGGGATTGAATTATCAAATTTTCATTATTAAGTCTTGGTGCTAAATGAATTTTTTTAGCTTTCAGTGAAAATGACAATCTAGATTGATTTAAATGGAAGTCATGGTTGCATTTTTAGAGTCAATTCTAGGATTTGGGTACTATAGTCACTTGGTGTTATATATTTGCAAATATTCAATTCAATGAAATTTCTCCTTTATTGAGAGTTTTTTGAAAGGTATTTAGTTATATTTTAGTATAAATGGAATGAATAGATGATTATTTAATTTTCAATTTTATTTTGAATGTTTATTGTGGATATATATATATATATATATATCTATATATATATATATATATATATATATATATATATATCCACAATAAACATTCAAAATAAAATTGAAAACTAAATAATCATCTATTCATTCCATTTATACTAAAATATAACTAAATCCCTTTCAAAAAACTCTCAATAAAGGAGAAATTTCATTGAATTGAATATTTGCAAATATATAACACCAAGTGACTTATATATATATATATATATATATATATATATATATATATATATATATATATATATGTATGTATGTATGTATGTATGTATGTATGTATGTATGTATAGATATACATATATATATATATACACATACATATATATATATACATATATATTTATATATACATATATATACATATACATATATATGTATACACACACACACACACACATATATATATATAATTGAATATTTGCAAATATATAACACCAAGTGACTTTATATATATATATATATATATATATATATATATGTATATGTATGTATATGTATGTATATATATATATATACATATGTATATATATATATATACACATATGTATATATATATATATATACATATGTATATATACATATGTATATATATACATATATATGTATATATATACATATGTATATATATATATACATATGTATATATATACATATATATATATATATATATACATATATATATACATATATATACATACATATATATATATACATACATACATATATATATATATATACATGTATATATACATACATGTATATATACATACATGTATATATACATACATGTATATATACATACATGTATATATACATACATGTATATATACATACATGTATATATACATACATGTATATATATATATATATATATATATATATATAGTGTGTGTGTGTGTGTGTGTGTGTTAGGGTGGATCCCATATTCCTAAGACTTAGGTAGAAATGTTTAGTGATGATATGCATAGTGAAGTTGCTCACTCATAGGGTTGTTCTTGAGGTAGAATATTTTATGGGCATAGGGTTTCTAACACTTTTTCTCATCCTTTCAATCATGTAACCCATGTATATGTCTACTTTGATCCATCATACCCTATTTTATAGATTTTTTTTGATAGTATCCCTTTTAATTCTTTGATTTTTCATGGTAACAGAGGCCATAGACGGTCACGTTAGAGATATCACCCTTGTATATGAGGTAAACCAAATGAATCATTAGAAATCATGCATATACCTATAGAATATGTTCATGATATTCCTTTTCAAACTAGCCTGAAGTTATTCTTGAAGTTAATACAATGTTTGTCAATAAAAATTCACCTTTATCATTGACCAATAAAACTTTTTTATCTTTACTTTATATACCTACCTCTTCCAATAAGAAACATGCTAACATCCCTATAAGTGAGCCCATGGTTACTCAAATTATTAAAAAGGTGAAATTAGAAATTGATGATAGCTCTTAGGACACAAATGATTGTTTTTTTGAATACTTCAATTAAGTACATAAAATAGTAGCCAAATAAGGGTGATCTATTAATTGATTTGGTTTCATATGATAATTTAGATTGACTATGTTTATTGAATTTTTCGTTAGTTATTGATATTATGATACTTCTTGTTTTGATATTTTCATTTTGAGTATGTGGGTTGGTGTTGGTGTATTTCATTTTACATATCAACAATAGACTTCATTTTTATTTAGAACATAGAAATGGTAATTTACTTATTTACTTAATTTGATTATTATGGATAAATATTATTTACATATTTTAATTTTACTAGATTTTAAATTATTTAATTTCTATAATTTGTTAATTATTTGTTGTGTATGGTTAAATGGTCTTTTAAGTGATGTCAATAAGTTAAAGGGCCCCCACCCATTAGAATTTGTAATTTGGTCTATTTTTATTTATTTAATCTTTCAGATTTTATTAAATTCCAAATTACAAAGTTATGACTTTATAAATTATAAAGTAAACTAATTGAATTTTAAAAGTCATTTAACCTAAATACAACTACCTAAAAATTAGTTGTAACTTTATTCATAACCACCTAAGAAAATAATTACTTGATAAATGTATCAAGATTTATTTGAATTTTGAAAGTTTTCCATCCTTCTTTTCTTTTCTGTGCAAGCTTCTTTGAGATGGAATAAACATTTGTAGATAGACAAAATAATGCATTCTCTAACATTGAAGTAATATGCTTGAGTAACACAGGTATATCCAATTTTCTTAAATTATTCATAACTAGTTATCTAAAGATTATTAGGCATTAATATCATTTATTGATTGAAGATATACATTCATATGAACAAACCATCCTGTATTTTACTCAAATAATGATGAATATGTCTCATTTTGTGATAAGTTGTTGATCTTTAATAGTAAATTATTATAATTTGTAAATAATTTGTAACCAAATACATTTCTATTTCTCAATAAAATATTATTTTACTTAAGTAAGTTGAATTTGTTCAAAGACTCACAAATCTATGTTTTGTTTCATCTTCTATTTTAGATTAGTATTGATCTTAAAATTTTATTAGTTAATTTGATCAATTTTCTATTTCTATTTCAATATTAATCATTTTCTATGTATAATCCTATTTTATCTTAAGTTACAATCAGATTTATTCCTCATTAAAGCTTTCTAATTTATCTTTTTCTCAATGCTAGTTTTTTATTTTATTTATTAATTTGTTTCTTTATGTTATATATTTACTACAATAATAGTTTCATGTTTCAAATTTATTTTAGCTATTAGTTAGTTGTTTTATTTCATTTTTTTGTTATAGACTTATTTTTTTTTACATCCTGATTTCTCTCTGAGCTGAATAACTTGTTTGATCCATAGATTATTATGGTTGATTAGTTGATTAGCTAATATTTTATTAAGTTTTATGACATATGTTGGTTATAGGATAGTTATGTGTAGCTTAATTTATATGATTAGTTTGTTATGAGTTAGAAGTACTTTTATATTATGTGCATTATGATCATGTTTGTTAACTATACCACATTATTTTATGAATGTAATGATGTTTCAGGCTAACTACCTTCATTATTGTGAGGTAGATGAAGGATATATTCTTATCTCAGAGTGTGACAAAGGGAAAGCATCATTGGAGAGGGTGGTTTAGATGGAGATATTGGGGGATGATAGAGAACAAATCCAAAAACCCTTACATGCACCACATTTATATTTCATGATTGTGTTGTTTGATAAATAGTTATAGTATGTTTTGTTTTACATTTAAATCATTGTTGTGATTTTTTTTATGTTTGTACTATTCTAGTTGTTATTAATGATCATGTTGATTTTTTTGAAGTGTTTTCATTAATTTAGTGATCTTACGTAGCTTATCTTATTTGATGTAATTACTTAGTTGATTGAGTGAATTCATATATGTTTATACTTGCCTTAATACCATATTAGGTATGGTTGTGTAGTATAACATTATGATGTTATGATGAATTCCACTATTGTTATTCAATCTATAAGATTTAGATAGTAATAATTAAAGATTATTATTATCATATTATATATGTTTAATTTAAATGTCAAAATATAAATAACATTATTTTAAAAGATATTGTATTTGATTAAATGGTTGATCAAAGGTTTCATCTTCAAAGTACATTATACATTGATTATTATTACTAAATGATTTAAGCAAATCATTATGTTATAAGTGTTTGTTTTGTGGTTGACATAGTAACATAAACTATAGTCTTTGAATACATTTTCATATAATATAGTTAGTATGTTAAACATATGGTTGACATTGCATGGAAAGTTAGTATTAACTAAGTCGATAGTTGTTGCATGGTATAGCATGAAATTTTTTATTTGTGTTTTATTTGTTTGGTTGGATGGGTTGTAAATTCAATATCATGCAAATATATTATGGATTATAAAATGATAATTTTAATCAATGAAAAATAAGTTTCAAGAGATTAGGGTTACTAACCATTTGTTAAATGTGAGTTAAGCATCATTTTGGAGAAAATCACAGAGGTTGATGTCTATTACATGGTGACAAACTATGGAAATTGGTTTAACTATTTTTGCATGCATTTATTTATTCAGATGAAGCAACCATTAATGGTGGCAAGTAAGTTGAAAGAAAAGAATAAAAATAAGAGAGTGGAGGATATGAACGTGATGACTCATGGCATACATAGAGTAAGAGATAAAAGGAGAATAAGGTGTGAACAAGTTTAGGAAGAATGAAGTTATTTGGATTTCTTGGCATTCATAAATTCACAGGTAGGTTTTGTAATTAAATTCCTATGTGTGAAATATGAATGGGTTTTCAAATGTTTTTGGTGATGGTTTTCTTTGTTTAAAACTTAGAATGAATGTGTTGTATGTAGGGCCCTGTGGAAGGATCTCCCTCCACATAACCCCACATCCAACCTAGGGTAACCTGAGGGGATTGGGTAGATCCATAGAGTTTGCCATGGTTATTTAGAATTTTATTAAACTCAGTCCCAAACTCTTCTCTCAATTTGAATAATTTTGTTTAATAATAGAAATCTATTCCTGATGGGTATATAAATTATGGCTCGAGCTAGTTGGTTCAAATTAGTTTGTTATATATTCATTTAGGGTATTTGGAAATATTAACATAAAAATCTTGATTGTATGGGTATTCAACTGTGTAAACAAATTTCAAATCTTGGGTTTAATAGTGTGGTTTTTAAGGATTATTGATATATACACAAATATATACATAAGTATATATATATATATATATATATATATATATATATATATATATATATAATTTTAAAGCTTTAATGGGTGACTATATATAATACATTTATAATATGAAGTTACCTATATTTGCTAATTGGAGGTTATGGTTTCAATTGGATTTATTTGGTTTTAGATTACATTAATTTGTACATACAGGTTAATGGCATAGTTTTATACTCTCAGTTACGCTATATTATGCATACTTTTTTTTATATAAATGGATTTAGGAAATTTTGGTTTAGTCACATTAAGTAACCTGGGTATGGGTAGGTGAAGTGAATGCAAATTAAAACTTAGCCTTGTGAATATAAACACACACACACACACACACACACACACACACACACACACACACACACACAAGTTTGCATGAAATATTTATGTTCTAAATTATGTTCATTATATATATGAATTTCACTTATATTTAAATGTGACTACATATTATTGTCATTCGTATTTATCTTGAACTATGTAAGACTTTGCTCAGTCAATAGAGGGATTAGGTATGTGGGTTTAATTTTGTATTTTGCCTAGTTTGATTTGGTTCGATATGTATATTGGTTATAATATCAAAGTTGATTGGGTATAGTATAGGTGTATTTATACTTACTCATTAGTATTCAATTTAATGGAAAACTTAAATCAATTAATTTGGTATATTTAATTTAATAGTTTGATAGATAAATGAGTAGCTATGTCTGATGATAGTATTTTATGTCATTATTTATCAAGAATGATGAGAATTTTTCAATTTAAAGAAAAGGTTTATGGGTCCTTTGTTTGTTAAGTTGATTTTTTACTTAGTGTATACAATATACTCTGAGGGACTGTATACTTAGTTTATGTAGTATACTTTGAGATGAATGATAGTGGATGTCATATTATGAGTATACTATATAAAAAAGTATTTATAATGTATTTGTATATATATATATATGGTATAATTAATATGATTGTTGATTGAGTAACAAATCAGGGAATGAATATACCATTCAATATATGAATGGTATATTCATTCCCTGATTTGTTACTCAATCAACAATCATATTAATTATACCATATATATATATATATATATATATATATATATATATATATATATATAGTTGTGCCTTGTATATAAGTGTTATTATCATAATAGTGTGTAAATGATTATTGTTTAAATTTCAATGTTTATATAAAACCATTAAAAATATATTTAAGATTTAAATTCAAAATATTTATAATGTTTTGGACTAGGTTTTGTTATATGTGGAATATGAAAAATTTATTATTCCTGTAATATAATATATTTTTGTGAAGAAATAATATTATAAGTTACTTTGTGGTTTATGTAACTAGTAATCTAGATAATCATTACCCAAATGGTATGTTATATTGAGGACTAATTTTGGATTCTATTTATTATATGTAATAAACTAAATGTTATGGATTCATTGCATTTCATTTGATAGACTAAATGAATGTATGAGTTATTTTTTTTACTTAGCATAATTTTCATTAGCTAAAAGTAAATATTTTAAATGAATATATTGGTTTTAATATATTATTAGTATTTTTACAAATCTTGCATTCATGACCCTAAATAAGTAGTGGATAGATTCCACTAGCTTAATTAGCTTCATCAATGCAAAATGAGATATAATCTGATTGAGTGGTGTGTATGAATTTGACTAATCCTATATATCATTTATTATTGAAAACTTTCACCAAAGTAATGTTTGATTAAACATTGTCATTTCAAATGTTGATATAATTTTCTTATTTATGTGATATCATATTACAACATATTTTTTTATGGTACACATTATGTATTAGATATCTTCAACACATGATTTCTAGTTTGTTACTTTATATTCCTATATCATCATCATCTACCCATCCATGAAGGGAGAGCCATCACCTTTTTAGGGAGATAGTGCAAGGGATATATGGTTTGTGGTTGGTGTGAAAAAGTGCAATGATGCTCTCCCTCCTAGATGGAGTACTATACTTGAGGCTACACTTAGATTACATATTGATACTTAAGTCGTGAAGACTCTTAAATCATAGAGACTCTATTCTATAGAGTTTTTTTTATCATGTTTATCATTTGAGATATTTTTATGTATTACTAAAAATTGTAACATTTATACATTATACTTCTATAATAGTGGTTGTAATGTTATATCAATCATGGCTGAATTTGTACTATTTCATTTATGATTATATGCATTATTTATTTTTATTTCAGTATTGTTCATGATTTTCATATCTATTCATGGTTATCATTAGATAAGTAGATTAGCTATAAACCTTTTGATTAACTAAATTAATACGATTAGTTAAATATCACTAGTTAGGTTTCTCATTGTGAAATTTGTATGATGAATATGTGTAATTAATTTAAAAATAAAATTATTTCTTTATTCTAATAAAACTTAGTAGGGTTGTTACATTATGGTATCAAAACTAAGGCTCAAACATTAGGACTTATTTGGTTTGCTAACACAAACATATTCTCTTGATAAGTAGGAAGAAAAATGGTGTGTGTTATATTAGGAGGTAAAGGTACTTTGAATATCAAACCCCATCTTGTCCAAATTTGTTTGTCACTGAGCAAGCTACCAAATTAGATTTAATTCTCACAACCATGTAAAAGACTAAGGACACAATCATGGCCCTAGAATATTAAGTATATGACCATGAAAAGGATAATGATTAGGAGGAACCTAAATAGCATCCTAATTACCAAAAATATCTTCAAGATCAGAGGCATGAGGAGGTACCATAGGATATGAGAGCTTGAGTAATTATAGAGTTGGCATGTAGCTTGAAAAAGGTGAATCCACCCAATTTAGATGGAACTATTTTGGAGGATGGAGCTGAAGTATGTCTGATAGAAATGGAGAAGTATTTTGATATTTGAAATTATTCTAAAATCATGAAATTAGTTTGGGGAGCATAACAGCTTGTTGGTAAAGAAATAACTTGGTGGAAAAATAAGAAGCTTGTGATGAACCTTGACTCCACCACCATCACTTGAGAATATTTTTTGACATTGTTTTGGTGACAATGGCTTCCACAACATTACTTTGATCAAAATCTTATGGATTTTCAAAATATTAAACAACGGGATTTGTTAATGAATGATATTAGGATCAATTCACCAAGATTATTATATACCTCAGTATCAAGTGGATAAGAGGTTTAGAATCAAGAAATTTATCATGGGATTGAAACCCCAAATAGGTTGTGAAATATATGTGCATGGTCCATCTAACATGGATCGAGTGTTTGAGAAGGCAATCAAGCAAGAATGGAAACTAAAATCTCTTGCCCAAGTCAGAGATAAGTTCAAAAATAAATTTGGAAGTTCTAAACCAAATTTTAAGAAGAAGAATTTGAAGTAGATGAGTGGAGATTCTAAGGGTTAGTTCAAGGATTATAACACCATGTTCAATAGTGGTTCAAGGAATAGGAAACTAGTAATGGTTTCAAGCGTGGCTTTAAGGGAAATTAATAGACTGAGAAGAAAGGATTAGTTAGAGGTTGATCAATTTATGGAGGTGACCATTTTGTTCTAGAATGTGCTCAAGACAAATTAAAAAATAGGGGTTTAGTTTCTCCTCAAGGTACATTTTAGCAATAAATTCATGTAGTTGTTGACAGTTGATAGGCTAAATATCAAGCTTCACCCATAGAACTATAAAGTGTTTTATTCAAAAAACATTGCAAAACCAATTCTATATGTTATAAGTATTATTCCTTATCTTTGGAATGAATGAGGATGTCATCAAGAAAGACTAAAACAAAATGATCTAGGTAATCTATAAACACATTGTTCAGAAGATTCATAAATGCTACTAGAGCATTTGTCAATCCAAATGGTAACACTATGAACTCCTAGTGCCCATATGGAGTCCTGAACATTGTTTTCTAAATATCATTTTTATGGATCCTCAATTGGTGATACCCTACTATAAGATTAATATTAGAAAAGACCGTGGCCCCTCATATTTGATAAAAAATGATCATCAATACATGTAAAAGGATATCTATTCTTGATTATTAATTTATTAAACATCCTATAATATATACATAGGTGAAGAATGCCATCCTTATCCTTGATGACGATAATTGGTGCATCCCATGGTAACAAACTTGGTTGAATCAACCCTTTATATAACAACTCCTAAAGTTGTGACTTTAACTCAACCAATTCACTGGTTGTCATTATATAAAATACCTTAAACTATAGTTATGATCCAAGTATGATATGATTCAAGAAATCAAACTCACACTTAGGTGGCAATCCTGGTAATTCTTCCATAAACATGTCATATAAGTTTATTAAAAAAGGATAATATTTTATAGATTGTTCCTTATATTATTTCATATCATTTATCTTAGAAGATAGTATTTTAGTAGATCTAGCAAAGATAAGATCCATTATGGAGTAATCAACACTAAATTATGTGCATGAGGTAAGGAGTTTCATGGGGTTAGCAGGCTATTATAGGAAATTCATTCCAAATTTATCTAAGATATATAATCCAATTACCTCTCTTCATTAGAGAAATCATAGCTTTGTCTAGTTAGATAAGTGTGAGGTAGCCTTTTAAGAAATGAAAAGGAGACTTAATTCAGCACTAGTGTTAAGAATTCTTGCTCCTAATGGCTAATTCATAGTGATCATTGATGCATTTGGGGATGGACTTATTGGATTTCTTTTGTAGGATGGTTAATGGTAGCCTATGAGTCTAGGAAAATAAATCCATATGAGGAAAATTATGCCCCTCATGACCTATAACTTGTGGTAATTGTTCATGATTTACAATTTTGGAGATATTATCTATCGGGAAAACTATTTGAGCTCAAGATTGATAACTTGAGACTCAAGTACATTTTCACCTAACTGAATATGAATGCTTATCAAATATGATGGTTAGATTTCTTGTTTGATTATGATTTTGATATTAAGTATATAAAAGGAAAGGAAAATATATTAGTTGATGCTCTAAGTTATAAAAGGTACATAGCATTTATGGATACTATCAAGAGTACTTCCAGTGATTAAGTGATTAAATTCACACCAAGAGATGAATTTTATAATTAAGTTAGGAAAGCATTATTTGAGAATGCTTAGAATCCTAGGTATAAGGGATTAAAGATAGAGAATGATGGTATTTTATGTTACAATGGTAGGATGTATGTACCTGATAGAGAAAATCTAAGGAGCATAGTGCTAAAAGAATTGCATAATGCCCAATATTCAAGACATCCAAGAGTAACCAAGATCATGGTTGAGCTTTGACCACTTTATTTATATAAATAAATCAAGAGAGATGCAAAGGATTTTATGTTTCATTATCTGAAATGTCAATGTGTGAAAGTTGAACATGTGCATCTGGATATATTGCTATATCCACATGACATACCATAATAGAAGTGGCAAGTGATCAGTATGGACTTCATCCAAAGTTTTCCATTATCAATAAATAGGCTTGCCATGATCTTGGTTATAGTTGAAAAACTAACTTTGGTATCCCACATCATACCTGACAACGTGACAAATGATGCACCTACACTTGAAAATAGATTCAAGAAAGAAGTTTATCAATTGTATGGTTTTCTAGAGAAGATCATTTCAAATTGATAGTCGAGAATGATTTATAGGTTTTGGTTGACTCTAAATTTAGCTTTGGGTATGTATTTGAATTTTACCATTGCTTATCACTCACAAACTAATGGATAGATAGAGCAAGTTAACCAAGTTTTAGAAGATCTAATTAATATATATTACATGAAACAACAATACAAGTGGGAAGATTACCTCCCATTGGTTGAGTTTGCTTACAACTACTCATACCTATCAATTTTGAATATGGCTCCATTTGAGACAATGTACAAAAAGAGGTGTAAAACATCAATCAACTAAGATATGTTAGAAGACAGGGTAGTATTTGGACCTAAGATGTTTTTCAAAAAGAAAGGGCAAGTTAAGACAATCAACAAGATGTTGGTTGAGGCCAATGATAGATTGAAAAAATTATGTTGATCTAAAAAGAACAACTAGGTAGTTTTATGTAGGTGATAAAGTGTTTCTATGGGTTAAGCCTCAAAAAAGCTTGATTAAATTCAAGAAGTTAGCAAAACATTCATTGAGATATGTGAGACCCTTCAAGGTTTTAGAAGTAGTCAATAATGTAGCATATAGGCTTGCATTACCACCAACTCTAGCTCTTTTGAATAATGTCTTCCATGTGTATTACCTTAAAAAGCATGGTGTTGATCTTTCACATGTGTTGGATTGGAATGCTTTACAAGTTTTGTACCCTAGGTGGTCATTGTAGAACCAATCAGAGTAATTGACACTCGTAAACTCCATTTATGTCATAGAGAAGTGTCACAATGCAAGGTCCTATGGGACCCATATTTTGAGAATAGTACCACTTGGGAGGACTATGATGAGTTTTATAGGATATTTCTACATTTATTTGATTGATTTATTGATGCATATTATATTATTTTATGTTAAATAATGTTTTAAATTCGTAACATATGTTTGAATAAATATCATTGGGATGATGACCAGCTTTAGGGGAAAGGATGTATCATCCCAATTTCTCTTAAGCTAAATAACTTATTTGATCCATGGCTTATTATGATTGATTAGTTGATTAACTAATATTTTATTAATCATTATGACATATTTTGATTATGGGATAGTTATGTGTAGCTTAATTTACTTGATTAGTTTGATATGAGTTAGTAGTACTTTTATATTATATATATTATGATCATGTTTGTAAATTATATTACATTATTTTATGATTAGAATGATGTTTTGGGTTAACTAAATTCATTGTTATGAGGTGGATATAGGATAGATTCTTCCATCAAAGTGTGATGGAGGGAGAACATCATCAGTGAGGGTGGTTTAGATAGAGTTGTTGGAGGATGATAGTGAACAAAAATAAAAACCCTTGCACACACCACATTTATATTCATGATTATGTTTTTTGATAGATAGTTATAGTATGTGTTATCTTACATTTAAATGACTATTATGATCTTTTATGTTTTCACTAATCTAGTTGCTATTAATGATAATGTTGATTTGTTTGAAGTGTTTTTGCTAATTTAGTGATCCTACATAGCTTATATTGTTTAATGTAATTGCTTGGCTGATTGAGTGAATTCTTATATGTTTTTACTTACCTTACTACCTTATTAGGTATGCTTGTGTAGATAATGTTAAGATGTTTTAATGAATTACATTGTTGTTATTTGATCTATAAGATTTAGATATTAATAAGTAAAGATAATTATTATGATATTATATATGTTTAATTTTAATGTCAAAAGATGAATAACATTGTTTTAAAATATATTGCATTTGATTAAATGTTTGATCAAAGGTTTTGTGGATCATAATCCACATTTTGATATTTTGGAATAGTTAGCATTTGGTGGTAGATGTGTTTGGTAAAGTTTGGTATTTATGATTCATCTTTTTCTTTTCCTAGAGACCTTTTTGTATTTTGGTTAAGTCTCATCTCCCTTATGGTACTGCCACATGACAACCTGATGCTTATTCATGATGAAGAAGTTCTTAGTGCACCTAGGAGTAGCACCAGTTCTCCACAAGGTGACCCGATGCCCACCCAAGGGAGGTTGAATTTTTCAAAATTTATAGCAATGCCATTGGCTGAGGAAGTAATAGGTGAAGCCCACTATTTAATTATAAAGAGGGACATGAGCTTTCCACATAGTGCCTTCATGCTCATTTTTACAAAAGAATGCTCAACTTATCCAAAAGTAGCACCAATTCACCATGTGGTATCATGACGTTTCTCAAGAGCAAGGATTTTTTTATCAAAACTCTAAATTATGTCATTAGTTGATGCCTTTGGCTTTTTTTGAGATATGTGTGGCTGACCTGTGGCTTACATACCTCTTTTATATTCTTGTTACATTTCTCTATATTCTTAGTTAGGTCAGCCTATGGAATAACCATGGATAAGTAGACTATATATAGGAGGTAGTGGTTAGTCTTTGATAATCATGTTAATTATTATGCTCTTAGTGCATTGTTTTGGAGGTTTCCCCCTTGAAGTGGCTTTGTTATATTATCTAGTATTCTACTCAACTATCAATTATTATTGTGTGATCTCTCATATTTTCCTATTTTATGTGATATAAAACCATTTTATGTGAACATCTAAGTAATTTCATTACAAATGGTATTAGAGCTTTTATTTGGGTAAGTTTCTTATGGCATTGTTTTTTTGGATCTAGCAAGGTATGACTTCTATGAGGGGAAGGAATGAAAAAACATAACTTGCAATTTGGGAAGAATTATTTTTTGTGTCAATGTAGTATTGTTTGAAACAATTTTTGAGAAAAACCATTTTATAAAAAAAGTCTACAATTTTTTTTGCACCTTGAAAAATTGTAGTCATTGGATTCATCTCGATGAGATGATCGTAATGGTATATTCCAATAGTACATTTTTTTGTGCTAATTTTTTTTAACCTAATGCGTAAAGGTAGTTATTGGATTCATCTTGGTGAGGTGATCATAATGGTACCATCCCATGGTACATTTATTTTGGGGAAACAACCCTCCTAGGGTTTGTATATGGTCGATCCTTCTACACATGGATGAAAAATGGGGAAAAAAACTCCTAAGACTCTTACTAGTGACATGGAATCTGAAGCTTTAGATCTATTGATTTCTCAACTTTAGGCTAACATAAAAGGCCTAGTGTGGCATGATGACTTTGTTGTAGTTCAAACTAATGTTTCAGGGATGCATGAAGAGATTAATGGGGTTCATAATCAATTGAATGAAATCAATACTTCGTTTGTTCTTTCATCTTAGTTATAGTCAAACAACCCTCCACTTCATCATTTGGGTCCTCCTCCTCTCAATACTAAAAACTCCAATTCTGGTATAAAACTGATGTTTCCTAAAGTGGACATACATAATTTTGATGGGAAGGATCCTCTCACTTGGATTACCCAACTTGATAATTTATTTGATCTACATCAAACTCTTATTTCTTAGAAGGTGATAGTCATGTCTCTATATCTAAAACCTGAGAAGTTCATTTAGTATCATTAGTTGTGTGATCAAAATAAAAATAATGGTGCTCATATTACATGGCCTATTTTCACTGATGAGTTTTTGGATCATTATCAAAATAATGTCTATGAGAACTACTTTAGCTAATTATCTAAACTACGGAAAATGGGAACTATGAAGGATTATATTCATCAGTTTTAGAATCTATCCTTAGAGGTGGAAGACATCATTGAGAAAATTTTGATTGATCTATTTGGGTGGTCTCAAAGATAAAATCTAATTAGAGGTTTGAATGTTTAACCCAACATCTATATCAGAAGCTATCCCATGGGCACATATGGTACAGGAAAAAGAGATGGTCAAATAGAAAACCTTCACTACTGGTCATGATCATACTTTTCTAGCACCATCATATCCACAACCCACTAGACTGACACCTCAACAAATTGAGGATAAACAATCTAAAATACTATGTTATGGTTATGACATCAAATGGATCAAAGACTATCATTATGCTGAAAACAAGTTATTTTACATCGAAGGTGCCTATGAGGATGACAATGATCAAGAGGCAATTCATGAGGATGAAGAAGGTCTTGAGGAGGAATTTGAAGACTCTCAACCTACTATTTCTTATCATGCCCTATCAAGTATTAGTACTCCCCAATCTCTCAAGGTAGTGGGTTTCCTAAAAAAATGGAAGGTCACTATTTTGATTGATTTTGGGAGCACACACTTCATCAACAATAAGTTGGCTACTCACTTCAACCATTTCATTTATCCCACTCCAAAATTTAAGGTCATGATTGTAGATGGTGGTATTATCACTTGCTCAAGAAAATGCCATAGTATTAAGCTAGATAGGAGAGACTACTTGTTGGATTATCCTATGTTTTCTATTCCCATGGGGGTTTGAAACTATTTTGGGAGTACATTGGCCCACCAATTTGGGCACTATTGAGATCAATTTATAGGAACTATTCATGCATTTTAATTTTGAGGGAAGGACATTTGAGATAAGTGGATTAAGGGTTAAATATCCACAACTTATTATCTCCCATTAAATGATAAAGATTCTTTGAAAGGAGGATTTATAGCTCACTTATTTTCCATGGAAGTTCATCCAACTCAACCATCTACACTTCTTGATCTACAACTAGTGATTGATGCCCATTTAGTTTTTTTTGTGGCATGCCAAAAGGACTTCCACCTAGCCACATATGATTATGTTATCAAACTTATTCCTAGTAGTACACCACCCAACATTAGGCCATACAGGTATCCCTATGCCTATAAAAGTGAAATTGAAAATGTGGTATAGGAAATTTTGGATGTAGGAATCATTCCCCATAGACAAAGTGAATATTCTTCACTAGTTATCATGGTGTGAAAGAAAGATCACACTTGGAGGATGTGCCTTGACTATAAAGAACTCAACAAGTACACTATCAAAGATAGGTTTCCTATTCCTATCATTGATGATTTTATTTTACCAAGTTAGATCTACATTCTAGATATCATCAAATCCATATCCATGATGAAGAATTACCCACAAATACTTTCAAGACTCATGAGGGACATTATAATTTTTTGGTTATGCCTTTTGGGATAAATAATGCACCATCTACCTTTCAGAGTTTGATGAATACTATTTTTAGGCCATTTTTGAGGAAATTTGTTCTGGTATTTTTTGATGATATCCTCATTTACAGTAAAAATTGGGAAGATTATTTATACCATGTGAAATAGGTACTCTCAATTTTGGAACAACATCAATTATATGCCAAACCTTCCAAATTTACTTTTGGAGCTTGTGAGGTTAAGTATTTGGGTCATTTGGTTTCACACACATGAGTAAAAATGGCTCCTAACAAAATCCAAGCAATGGTAGACTAGTTGATTACTAAGACACTCAAGTAACTAAAAGAATTTCTAGGGCTAACTAGTTACTACCATAGGTTTGCCAAAAACTATGATAGCATTACATCCCCACTCACATCTTTGTTGAAGAAAGACTCTTTTTAGTGGATTGATACATGTACCAAGGCATTTGAACAATTAAAATTGGTGATGTACACCACTTCAATGTTGGTGACTCTTGATTTTTCTAAGACTTTTGTGGTTGAATGTGATGCATATGGGTATGGTATGGGTGTTGTACTCATGCAAGAAGGTAAACCACTTGCATTTGAAATTCATCAACTGAAGGGTAAAAATCAGCACAAGCCCATTTATGAGAAGAAATGATGGATATTTTTCATGTAGTCAAATAATGGAGGCCTTATTTGATGGGTCATCACTTTCAAGTAAAGACTGATCATGACAATCTCAAATAATTTTTAGAACAAAGGCTATCATCTAAAGAACAACAAAAATGGGTGAATAAGATGTTAGGCTATGATTTTGAAATAGTTTATAAAAAAGGAAAGGACAATGTACTATAAGATACACTATCTAAGAAGGATGAATTGGTTGAGGCCTTGTTATATTCTATGACAATTCTATAGGTAGATTGGCTAAAGGAAGTATGATTAGAATGAGATAAAGATACTGCTACCCATGATTTGATTCACAATCTTTAGCAAGGTTTGGGTGGATTTGAAAAATTCACATGGAAATGTGATGCATTATGCTATAAAGATAAATTATACCTATTTAATAATTATCTTTTTAAACAAAAAATCCTTCAGGAACTTCATGTAACTCCAATTGGGTGTCATCCAAGATTTTAGAAAACTGATAATAGAATCAAGCAGGATTTGTTTAGGGAAGGATTCAATGGGATGTCCAAAAATATGTGGCTGAATGTATGATTTTTCAAAAAAATAAAGGAGAAACCATCAAAACCATAAGTCTTTTATAGCCCTTATCCATCCTAAGCCAACATTATGAAGAGGTGTATATGGATTTCATTATAGGGTTACCGAGATAAGATGGTCAAAATGTTATCATAATTTTGGTAAATCATATTAGTAAGTATGCTCATTTCTATTCTTTCTCATATCCATTTGTTACTAGTATAGTAGCTTTTAATTTTTTCAATACAGTTCAAAAATTTCATGGTACCCATAAGATCATTGTCAATGATCAAGATCCCATCTTCACTAGTAATTTTTGGACTAAGTTATTTGCATGTTTGGGAACCAAGTTGGCTCATAGTTCATCCTATCATCCTGAATATGATGTACAAATTAAGATAGTCAACAAATGTCTAGAAGGATATCTCTATTGTTTTATTTTTGATAAACAAGATAAATGGGTTCATTGGTTGCCACTTGATGAATGGTGGTATAATACTTATGTTCATAGTTCTTTCAAAATGTCTCTTTTTCTATAAATATATGGATACCACCCACCATCCATCACTTCATCCTTTAAGATCCATCCTAAGGTTCATGTAGTTAAATAACATATTCACCATCAAAAGGAGGTCCTTGCCAGTTTTTGTGAAAATTTAGCCATGGCCTAGAATCACATGAAACAATAGGTAGATCAACATAGGAGTGAGAGGTACTTTGACATTGGTGATTGGGTTTTTGTCCACTTACATCCATATAAGTATATGTCCTTGAATCAATAGAAAAAGGATAAAAATTTGTCCCCTAAGTATTATGGGCCTTATCAAATCTTGCAAAAAATTGGTAGTGTGGCCTAAAAGTTAGAATTTCTTTCCTCCACTTGCATACATCTAGTATTTAATGTATCATGCCCAAAGAAAGTCATTAGACAAAAAGTGGTTACCCAAAATGTGTTACCAAAATTAGATGAGGAAGGAAGAGTTGTTTTTGATCTTGAGGTGATCTTTCAAATTCACACTAATTAGTTGTAGTCTCAAATGATTAAGGAATACCTGATCAAATGGAAGAATCTACCCTATGAAGATGCTACTTGGGAGGAAGAATACTTTGTGCATCAATATCTAGAGTTGACTCAACATTGAGGACAACATTATTTTAAAGGGGAGGGGCATGCTATGCCCTTAACATTTGGTGTGTCTTGGGATATGCATGGCCAACTTGTGGCTTACATACCTCTTTTATATTCTTATTGAATTTCTCTATCTTCTTAGTTAGGTAAGCCTATGGAATAAAATGGCTAAGTAGACTATATATAGGAGGTAGTGCTTAGTCTTTGATTACCATGTTAAGTATTTTGCTCTTAGTGCATTGTTGTGGATGTTGCCCAATCAAAGTGGCTTTACTATATTATCCAATATTCTACTCTATTGTTAATTGTTGTTATGTGAACTCTCATGTTTTCTTCTTTTATGTGATATAAAATAATTCTATATGAACATCTAAGTATTTTCATTACAACATTGTTGTTATTTGATATATAATATTTAGATATTAATAATTAAAAATAATTATTATGATATTATATATGTTTAATTTAATTGTCAAGAGATAAATAACATTGTTTTAAAAGATATTGCATTTGATTAAATGTTTTATCAAAAAAATTGTGGATCATAATCCATGTTTTAATATTTTAGAATAGTTAGCATTTAGTTGTGGATGCATTTAGTAAAGTTTGGCAGTTATGCTTGGTCCTTTCCTTTTCCTAGAGATTTTTTTATATTTTGTTTGTCTCATCTCCCTTATGTTATTGCCACATGGCAACCTGAATCTTATTCATGATGAAAAATTTCTAGGTTCACCCAAGAGTAGCACTAGTTCTCCACATGGTGACCCGATGCTCATCCAAGGGAGGTTAAATTTGTCAAACTTTATATTAGTGTCATTGGCTAAGGAAGTAATAGGTGGAGCCCACTATTTAGTTATAAATAGGGACACAATATTTCCACATAGTGCCCCCATGCTCATTTTTTAACAAGAATGCTTAGCTTCTCCTAAAGTATCACCAGTTCACCATGTGGTGTCATGATGCTCCTTAGGAGCAAGGATTTATTTAGCAGAACTCCAAATTTTGCCATTGGTTGATGAAGTTGAAAAGGGTCCCACCAAGAAGTTACAATGAGAAAGAAGTAAAAATCTCATGTAACATTATGGTGCATGTCTAAAGCAAAGTTTTTCCTATCAGATGTTTAAGCAGTGCCATTAAATGAAAAGAGTGGGGCCCCATTGATAACAAACATTTTGGAGATAGTTTTGGAGGTGGTCACTTGTCACAATCATGTTTCTTCTAAGCATCATGGGCATCATGAGGCATTGTAGCTGTGCCATATCCAATATTTAGAACATCGACTACATTTATGACATAGAGCTGCCTAATTAGTTTCAATGTCCTCATCATGAGTGCAAGTGCCTTGTTCTAGGTGTCATTTTCTCATGAGGATATTATGCCGATATAAGCCAAGCTCTTTTATTTTATAAAGGGCTAGATTTTAGATAATTGTTTGATACTAGAGAAGTTAGTGTAATAGTTAGTTATAGAATAGAAGTAACAACATTTGTAGCATTTTTTATTCTACAACCTTAGAAAGTGCCCCTCATGGGTAGGATTAAATATTGTTTACTATGCCCATTAAGGCCTTTTGTATTTTTTTCTATGCCTAATAATGAAGAGGATGTGGTAGTCTATGTTAAACTAAGTGAAAAGTTATTTTTGTTTGTTATTTCCTCTCTACTTCTATAGTATCAATTCTTTTTTATGTCATAGATTTTAATTCATGAATGGGCTCCTTTAATAATTTGTGAGGTTTGAAGATCCTATCTATTTTATGCAATAGGTCAATACTTTAAATATATTGGTGCATCACCTTATTTAGTTTCTATTTTAAAATTTTAATTACAATTCTTCTTTACCCTTTCTCCCTAAATAAATTAAAATATCTTGCTTCTAAAACCCTAGAGGTCACTTTACACATCACATTCGAGTCCCACATCTATAAATTTTCCCATAGAAGGTTGTTTGCTGAGGGTGAACATTTTAAGCATCAACCAATTTTCTTTTTGGGCATGATTAGTGGGACTCAAAACCATAATCCCTTGATTAGAAGTCATAATTTATGATCCATAGGCCCATTACAAGGTCACGTAAAACAAAGAATCCAAGCTTGTTAACACCACCATTGGTAGCCTAAACTCACCAAAGGATCACAAGATCTAGTGCTACAAAACAACAATAATAGATGGTTATCCAACGGCCACCAAGAAAATTTGTAGCATGGAATAGTGGTAACCCACTCATCCCTCTAGTAGCCTTGGCTACGTGGGATCCCATTCCTACTAATGCATTGAAGGCAATCCACAAATTCTTAGGGGAAGATTTTAAAAGCATAGTGAAACATATAAAGGATGCCACCAATGTTTGCATTGTACACTATGTCATGTAATAGAACATGGCCCTAAGACTATTGAATGCCTCTTTTAAATGGTGAACTCTTTACTGGTACCAATCCCTTCTAACCAACTCCATCACCACCTAGGATGACTTGGGTAATAGATTCTTTGAAAGATTCAATGAGAAACTAGATCTATCATCTTTCTTACAATAGTTAATTACCATTAGAAGAGCCCCAAAAGAGGCTATTATAGATTTTAAGACCCAATTCAATAAGACCTATAAAAGAATCCCAATAGAAACTAAAGTACCCATAGGTATGGTTATTATCTTATACCTCAGGGCCTTCAACTTGGACATAGCTATCATGATTTAATCTCTTAGAGATCAGATGCTACCAAATGTGTATGACATAGTTGTCATAGTGGAGAATAATTAAATAAATGCTAGAAAGTTTCCCCTTGACTATCGATTCCAATGTTTCTAAAAATATTGATGCAATTAAAAGAGGAATTCTTGATCACCTCACAAATACCTCCTTCCATGTATGTATGTCTACCTACTCAAGTGAGTATGTCTTCCTCATCCTCATTAGTTGTAGAGATGAATGACATGAAGAGTATCTTGAAAAACTTCTCTAATGAAATCATAAATCTCAAGACGTAGTAGGCCATGCCCTCAAAGACACCATTCCAAAATTACCAAAATGGAAGGGAACCATATCAACATAATCAATATCAATAAAGACAAAGGCTGAATCATAAGGAACCAAATTAGCAAATAAGACCTACAAATAAATTAATCTGAGTTCTTGATCCCTTACTAATTGTGTCACCAAGTTCAAATAGAGAACTCATCACCAGCAAAAATAACTTGATAGATAATTATAATTCATTGTGCTTCCTATGCAATGATGTGCAGACACCTAAAACTATCTGATAGGCAATCTTCAGTAAAATGTTGTTGAGCATCAAAAACAAGGAAATAACCTTGATTCATATTCTTATGGATATAAATCCTTAGGCATTTAATGTTTTGTCTTAATGGCATATATGTATGGAATTTCCTTAGAATAAGAAGAGGAAGTATCCCCAAATCACTCATTTTTATCTTAGGTAGAAGGTAAAGATGTATTTTATAAAAGTGAGATCCTAATGATGAAGGCCCCATGTGTCCAATCAAATTACTTCACCTGATCTAATAATAGACTAGTTGAGACCCAAGAATATTTCACAAGACCCAAAGTGAATTTCAAGAAAAGTCTATGACCTCAAATACCACCTCTGACATATTAAAAATAGAGTGAAACAATGCATAACAAGCCAAAGGATTTTGAGGTCCAACTAAAAGGATCGTACAACATATTAAAATAACTAAAGAAAGATTTAGGTAATGTTTATCTCTAGGATGTCTTATCTATTTTTTAATATAAATCCTTCATGAAATAAGTGTTGGAATATTGGAAGAAACATACATAAGCTAGCCCAACTATAGAGCTGACATGAGACAAAGGAAAGGAAGAAAATAATAGTGTACAACCTCATATGCCATTTGCATTAATCAACTCTTAGGCAAGGGTAAGTAAGATGAAATCCACCCCATTCTATTTGACTCTCATTATGGGGAATAAAATCTTTCATAATTCCATGATCAACTCTGGCGTTAACACCATAGTGATGCCCAAGTAGATTGTAGATGCACTGCAATGATAGTATAAACCTTTGAATAAAGGGGTGATGAAATTATATGGGAAGAAAGTTTAGACCATAGGTATTATCAGGGTTCTCCCCCTAATATTGTACTCCTATCCCAATATCATAGTCAACAAATAATTTGTAGTGATAGACATCCCACCAATCTTTGAGTTATGTCTATCAAGAGATTTCACCATCAAAAAAAGTGGATACTTATCTTTGGATTGGTCCCATTTTATCTTAAGAATCAAACATCGCTCAAAATTTAAGGTGTTATCTAAGCCTCTACATCCTGAACACATAGTTGATGAGACTATGGTAAATTTCAAAGCAATGTACACTTATTTTTCTAAGAAAGAGATGTATAATTTAGAAATGCTTGAAGAAGAAAGAGTGGTAGATAACAAGAGCCCAGAGGAAGAAGTCCTCACTAGTGAAATCAATGAGAATGATCTTTTTATGAATTTTGATGCCACTGGCCTTAAGACCTATGTAATCCATGATGAGGATCAGGGCATCCTCAAGGTGATGAATAAAGAAGAGGGTTAGAGAAAAGAACCTAAAGTTGAATCTAGTTTTTGGACTCTACATTTTGATGGTGTGTAATGCAAAACTAGCTCCATAATAAGAATTTGATTAGTGTCTCCTTCCAAAAAGAGACCCTATGAGTCTTTTGATTCCAATTCACCTACACAAATAATGAAGCTAAATATGAAGTGCTAGTCTATGGCCTCAACCTCACTAAGTGCATGGGTGTAAAGTAGCTAAAAGTGTTCAGTGATTTTAAATTAGTGGTGAGATAGGTGAGAGGGTTCACCAATACAAAGAATGTCTACATGAGGTCCTACCATCACCATATATGAGATTTTATTGAAGCATTCAAGTATTCCAACATTCAAGTCATCCCTAAGACAAGGAATGTATAGGAAAATAGGATGGTGATAATTGGTTCCTAGTTTGATCTGGTGATAGATTTATTCACCAATAAACAAGTAGTGCAGGTGATCATTAGACATGCCATTCTTGCTAATGACTAGAATTGGAAAGTGTTTGAGAGTGATGCCTATATTTCCATGTTTCTCTAGTAATCATGTGAATTTGTGCCATTTCTCACTCTTTTACCCTCACCATCCACATCATCATCTATTATGACACAATCACCCCACACCCCTATATGTGGCCTCCTACCTTTCTCTCCTTCTATCCTAACCTTTCACCCACTTGTAACCTAGGGAATAGCACTTGTTACTTCATAATAGTAAGTGGCCATTCCCTTTGGCTTGCCATAAGGATCCCCCCTCATGGGGGAGTAAATATAGTCATAGAAGAATTTTCATTAATAATTGGAGACTTCTAAAAAATATTAAGAGGCTCAAGTAAAGAAGAGAAGAGGAAAATAGGCCAAGACCTTGGTAGTGCCTTGCATGTGATCATTCTTTGAATTAGTGTAGTAATATTTAATTATTACACACATGGTACCCCAAGTAGTCAAGCCCCAAGAATAGATGCAACTAGGGGACTACTCAATAAATGTCATCAGCCTCAACCTCAGTGAGTCCAGACCCACTAATATGGTCAAAATGATATAAGAAACATATAAGTCCATCACAATGGACTATATCAAGGTTGGCTGATGGTTGGAGAATAAATATCTCAAACTCATAAGATTGAAATCTATGACCAGCCACCTTAACATTAAGGCCAAGGAAAAAGACATGAAGTTTACCAAAAAAAGGTTTAACCTTTAGATTGGTATCATTGATGAGAGATTCCAAGAAAAATCTAGTCAAAGAGCCCAATTATTGATCCATGTTATAGAGATGAAGGCTTATGTTGATGGCTTGAAGAAGGAAAAGGCAACCATATAAGCTAATATATAATAAAATTAGTTAGAGCTTATATAGACCCACTAGAGTCTCATGGACTCTACAAGAGCACATCAATAATTATAGTAGTAGATGTAATAGGAGTCCTCAATGAAGGACTAAGAGATCTTGAAATTAAAGAATGACCTTGTCACCCATTCACAAACTTTATGGATCCTCCCAATGGTTTAACAACTATATGTATCTATTGGGAGAGGATTAAGAACATGGTCATAAACTTGATTCCAGTGCTCGAGTTCATCATGGACTCGTAAAGACTAAGCTCTCAAGTGAGCACATCCATATACCAGGTCCTTGCCTTTGTATCCCTAAAAGTTTGAGATTTGCAACTATTGGTCTAGAAGCTATATAGCATAATAGATATGATGATATAGGTAGTAGGGGTGTTTATTCAAAGGTAAGAGATAGTGATGTTAAATGAATTTTTGAGCTAAAATAAGGCTGTGACTAAGTGTAAGGCATTTATCAATGCCTTAGAGAAGGTAGTTTAGGATATGAAGGGGCACATCAAACAACTAGTCTAGTTGGGACTCCCCTCTCCGTTCTTTGTAGATAACACTATCTTCTAAGAGGATAAACTAGAATAGTAGTTAGATGAAAACTAGAATGACCAGACCATTTTTATGGCTCTTAATCAAGCACCTAGTGTCTATGAGGTAGAGATTATATTGTAGCCTCTTACCTAACTAGAATTTTAGTTGTTGGTAGTGGTCTAAGGCTTGAGCAACATCTCCTTCAAGGAGATCATCAATTTGGACAAGGCCTTTGAGGCCCTAAATAAGAAGGCTCAATTGAAGAAGGAAGAACGGATGCCTTTGAAGGTTTCTCCTCAAAAATTGTAAGTTATATAGGCCTTGACCCTTTTTTGAAATTTTGCTTTGATTAGTCTACGAAACTATAATTTTTGGGTTCTTCCATCTGTAGGTAGATTCCACCTACAAGTCACTGAGAACTATGCATCATAATCCACATTTTGATATTTTGAAATAGTTAGCATTTGCTCATGGACATGCTCAGTAATGTCTATTAGTTTTGCTTCAGCCTTATCTTTTCCTAGAACCCCTTTTGTATTTTGGATAACACTTAGCTCCCTTTCACTATTACTACATGGCATCTCAATGCTCATTCATCATGAATAAGTTCTTAGTTCACCCAGAGTAGTGCTAGCTCTCCACATGATGAATCGGTAATCATCCAAGGGAGGTTATTTTTGTCAAATTTTTTAGTAGTGCCATTGGTTGAGGAAATAATAGGGAGGGGCCACTGTGTAATTTTTAAAATGGACATGGCCTTTCCACATGGTACCCCCATCCTTATACTTATAAAAGAATGCTCAGCTTCTCTAGAAGTAGTTATTCTTACCACATGGCATCATGATACTCCTTGAGAGTAAGGCTTTATTTATCAAAACTCTGAATTACGTCATTAGCTGATGAATTTAGAAATGGTCCCACCAAGTAGTTGTAATGATAAGGAAGTGTAGCTTCCATGTGGAATCACAACGCTTATCTAAAGCAATTTTTTTCATGTCAGAACTTCAAGTAGTACCATGGGATGAAAGGAGTGGGGCCCCACTTCTAGAAAACATTTTAGAGATAGTTTTAGAGGTGGACACATGTCACTATTGCACTTATTCTAAACATCATGGGAATCATGACTCATTACAACTATGTCATATATGGGTTTGAAAGATTAATTGCATTCATGAGCTAAAACTCCCTAATTAGTTATAATAACCTTATCATGAGTGTGAGTGCTTGGTTTCATGTGTTATTTCCTCATGAGGCCACTATTCTTATATAAGCTAATCTCTTTTCTTTTGTAAAGGCCTATACTTTAGATAATTGTTTGATACTAGAGTAGCCATTGTAATAGTTAGTTATGGAATAAAAGTAACAACATTTGTAGTATTTTTCAATATTTGACCTTAGAAGGTGCCCCTCACGATTAGGATTGAATATTTTATATTGTACCCATTAAGGCCTTTATTGGAGAGTTTTCAATGATGTCATAGTGATGTCATGGAGGTGTCCAAGTGAGTGGATGAGGTGTCTTGATAGTCTAAATAATAATGACAAAGTGTGCAATATGATTGTCTTAGTATGTTTGAAGTATGTTTCATTGATCTTCAATCTTGGCATGGTTTGAGATGATTAGGGATGAGTCTAAATTATTGAGCATGTGTAAGGGGTCTTATCAGTGGTCAAGGTTATTGGAGAACTTGTGTGCATGAGTGAAATTCACCTTGTTCTTCATTTTATTCATCTAGGCATAAATGGGTCTATGGTAGAATAATCTAAGTAGGAATTTTTATGGTGTTATATCTCTCACATATGAAGGTTTTAGGATTATAATTGCATATGGATAGATTATCCTATGTAAGTTGATCACATGGTTCAAATCTTAGGATATGTGATTATGCACAGTAAAAGTTATGCGAGTACAAAGTTGGCCTCTTAGAAAAAAGTGCACTAAGTTCCAACTCTTAGTCAATTTGAAAAGGTAGATATAATAGTATACATTTCATCACATCAAATATCAATGGCATACAATCAATCTAATCTCAAATACATTATTTGTCTAAGTACAAAAAAGAGTTGACTAAGTTGTTTGGTGATAGCATATCTTATAGGATTAGATGCTTCAAGAAGAAATGATCATATGGGTTTGTTTAATATTTGACAGGACCTAGGTTCCACAAAGCTTTGACACCACTTGTCAGAATTAAGAGCACACTTTATTACCTTTGTATAAGCAACTAAACATGTGGAATTAACCAGAAGAAAC
Source organism: Torreya grandis (assembly GCA_037957365.1). NCBI lineage: Eukaryota > Viridiplantae > Streptophyta > Pinopsida > Cupressales > Taxaceae > Torreya > Torreya grandis. The sequence goes on along the minus strand of JARHVA010000297.1, from coordinate 2,933,643 downwards.
AAGTAACTAGAAATCAAAAATAGCACAAAAATAAGAGAGGCAACACACAATTGTATTCAACTCATTCCAAAAGGAAATTATAATAAAGAGATCACACTCTTTCATCCACTTCGTGGGCATATCAGTAATCTTCCCTCAATATTTATCTTCTCTCAATACAGGTCACAACAAATAACTAACATAGAGATGTTCACCTCAACTAGTCAGTATCAATACTGTCGTACAACCGAGTACAAACCGGTACTCTAAGTAGATCTCACCATGATCTTGCTCCTTGATGTGTTGCTGTCACCTTGGAACTTGCTACCCCGTAGATCTCATTTTGACCCTCACACACACACACCCCTATAGATCAACCTGATCTTATTTATCCATGTAGATCTCCTCCTTGATCTTGCAACAACTTGCAGAATAACTTGATCTTACATACCTGGAAGAACCCCTGTGATTCCACCATGGAAGAACTCTTCTGGTTCTACACTTTACAATATAGCCCCATGGATCTATTATATAGATCCCATGCATATAATAATTAGACAAGTAGCTCAAGACTCGAATTAGTCTTTAACATGCAAACAACCGGTTCATTAACTAACTGTTCATCAACAGGCTATTTTGGAACTGCACAAGCGATCAACGTCGGTCCCTGTCTGCTTGGAGGTGACTGACATCGGCTGAATTCTGCCGATGTTAGTTTCTTTCTATCGACCCATGCCCAACGTTGGTTATTCTACTGATGTCGATGACTATGACACTCAGCAACCTCCTCCATGTTTGCATCTGGGTGAAGCTTTTAGCTACACAACCTAACAATCTCCCACTTGGAGATATACAGTTGCGCCTATACCTATACCAGTACATTGTCTAATCTATATCCTAGCTTGTATCCCTCTTCAAGCTCAATATTGAAGACCAACCACCACACACCCTATGGTACTACACCTATGTCTGAACTTCTCCATTCTTAGCTTACCTTCTTCTGCCATTTCTATACTCCCACTTAATCAAAAACCCCTGAAAGTGACCTGTAATAAAAAAACCACTTAACACACTCTGGGACCAAGGTGTTAGTGAACCTCACTCTAAGAACCTCCAACCTCACTCTAATACCAATTGATAGGACCTAGGTTCCATAAAGCTCTGACACCACTTGTCAGAATTAAGAGCACACTTGATTACCTTTGTGTAAGCAACTAAACATGCAGAATTAAGTAGAAGAAACAAATAACTAGAAATCAGAAATAACACAGAATATGAGAGGCAACACACAATTGTATTCAACTCATTCCAAAAGGAAATTACAATAAAGAGATCACACTCTTTCATCCACTTCGTGGGCATACCATTAATCTTCCCTCAAGAGTTATCTTCTCTCAATACAAGTCACAATAAATGGCTAACACAAAGCTGTTGTTCACCTTAACCAGTCAGTATCAATACTGCCAGTACAATTGAGTACAAACCAATACTCCAAGTAGATCCCACCATGATCTTGCTCCTTGATGTGTTGCTATCACCTTGGATCTTGCTACCCCATAGATCTCCTTTTGACCCTCTCACACACACACCCCTGTAGATCAACCTAATCTTACTTATCCATGTAGATCTCCTCCTTGATCTTGCAATAACTTGTAGATCAACCTAATCTTACATACCTAGAAGAACCCCTATGATTCCACCATGGAAGAACTCTTCTGGTTTTACACTTTACAATATAGCCCCATGGGTCTATTATATAGATCCCATGCAGTAAATAATTATACAAGCGGCTCAGGACTTGAATTAGTCTTTAACATGCAAACAACTGGTTCGTTAACTAACTGTTTGTCAACAGGCAGTTCTAGAACCACACAGGTGACCGACATCGGTCCCCATCCACCTGGAGGTGACCGACATCAGCTAACTTCTGCTGATGTCAGTTTCTTTCTGTCGACCCATGCCCGATGTCAGTTATCCTGCCGATGTTGATGACTATGACACTCAGAAACCTCCTCCATGTTTGCATCCGGGTGAAGCTTTTAGCTCCACAACCTAACAATATTTTTCCTAGTTTATATGGTTAAAATTTGAGAACATGCAAGTGAGTGAGATAAAATATATGATTGTGCAAATTTGGCCTTCTAGGTAAATAAAAATGGTCTTCATACGTAGTCTATTTTACACGATGTTAAACATCAGGACTAGATGGAGATCTAATGGCTCACAGGTGATCATACAGTTAAGATATATGGTGTATGTTGAGTCAAATGAATCAAAGTTTTCATTTGTTAACAAAGTTAAAGATCTATCTCCTTACAAAAGGATCAATGGAGTATGTTTGTTTTAAGGTGTCAGGAAGCAACAAAATGAGGACAAGTGTTTGAAGTTTAACATTGACCAAAAGTAAAGATCAGGATTCTTCTAAGATCTAATAGTGGGTGGATGTCCGTACATATATAGATAAATATTGCATATTGAGTGAGATGATCTCAAGGTGTCCAATGTTTAACATAGATAAATACTAAGCTACGCACAAAAGATTGATGAAGCTTATTAAGTCAAATAGTCAAGATAAAGATTCAATGATGAGCAATGAAATTTAAAGGTTGAGTTCTTTACTATAAAGATCAATGGTGCATGTTTAATTTTAGATGTGAGGACATGAGATGAGAACAATGTGTTTGAATTTTAACTATGACCATTTGAATTCAAATATTTGAATTTAACAAAGGAAAGACTAGTGTTTGGTTTTTGGGCCATATATTCTGATACAAGCAAAATTTTCTCATGGTGTAACAATTAAATTTGTAGAGGAATCCAAGGAACATCTATAAATATATATTTAAAGATCTTAAATTGTGTATATTCATATTTTTAGGGTTCAAATTTGATTATGTATTCATGTGTGTTCTGTAAGTGACTCGAGAAGATTTTTTGAGCTTGTTTTGATGTTTCATGATGACTTATATTTTAGAGACTTTTGTATACTCTTTGGTAATGATCTATGTGGTATTTGGAGTCATGATCAATGCATATTAAGTATTAAAAAATCCTTATAAATTTATTGTGCATTCATTCATAGTGTTCCTATTTACAAGGTCAATGTTTGAGTTGATTAAGCATATGCATAAGAGTGTAATGATGATTGTGATCATTTGAGGATGTCAAAGGGGACATAAAGAGTGGATCAGTGTATTTTTAAGTGGTATTGTGTTATTTTTTTTCTCTATGAAGTTATAAATGAGTGAATATGTCTCCATGAGACTTAGAAGAGATACAAGGGCCTAATTGAAAGGTGTAGCTATTTAAGGGTGACCCATAAATGTTATGGCCCACCTATGAAGATTTTTTTGATTAGTGTCTTAATGTGCGAGATGTATTAAGGGTTAAGGCATGCCTAATAGATCACCAAGGTGTTGATAATCATGTATGCTCTATAAATAATGAAACCAAAGATGATGGTTTCTATATGTGAGAGGTTTGTGTGTGTGTTTTAGAGTGAAGGGTTGAGAAGTAAATAAGAGTAAGTGTGCCCAATAGATGGCTTATTAATAAGATTATATTGGGGTCTATGTATGTGATCATTTGGTCATGTTGTTGATGTGCTAATAGATTTGTTTCTGAGGGGTGAAGAGTGATCTAAAAATTAGATTTAAATGCATTGAGTGTGTAGAGTTGAAGAGAGATGATATATTTTGTATCTCCATCAAATTGGTAGGTAATAAGTGTTCTAGAATATGTTATATTCATAGGTGTTATTATTGATACTCAACATTTAGGGGGTTTCAACCTCCTTGTAAGGTGAAACTTGTTAAAAGTCTAGTTGTTATGGTAACTCAGCTAGATAGGTGTATTAGCTCCTTGTGGGATTGAAATCTCTAGCTTAGCTAGATAGGTATATTAGCTCCTTGTGGGATTGTAATCTCACTAAAATAAGGGATGGTAGTTCCTTGATCAGTTGCATCTATTCTAAATTAGTTTTTGTTATTATATAATAATAGTCCAATTACAGGTTCTAGTGGGTTTTTTCCCCCAAGAGAGTTTCCAACATATGTCATGTGTTATGTGCTTGATCATGCATTGTCTCTCTTGTTCATTATTATGAATAATGTGTATGATTCATGAATTATTGTGTTAATTTATAAATATTATGAAAGGATTTAAATTAAAGTTAGATTATTTGGGCTTACTGATTCACCCCCCCTCAATGATTGTACCTCTAACAATTGGTATCAGAGCAGGTCCTTTAGTAAAGGCTTGACAAATTGAAGGTGATCTAAGGTATAATATGGGTAGTCATCAAGGAGGTTTATATAATAATCAAGCACTAATGTTTAATATATCCAATTATCATTTTTGGAGTGCAAGGATGAAGATGTACATTATGTCCCTAGGGTTTGATGTATGACAATATGTTATGGATGGTTATGTTTCTCCTACTACTCCTCCATTTAGTGTTGTAAACAAGAAGTTATTTGAGAATAATTCTAAGGAAATGAATTCCATTACTTATGGTCTTAAAGAGATTGAGCTCACCAAGCTAATCCATTATAAATCTACTAGAGAAACATGGGAAAAATTATAGATCATTCATGAAGGAGATTCGAAGGTTAAGCTAGCAAAGTTGTAGATTCATCAAAGATAATTTGAGTCTTAAAATAAATGAGGAAGTTTTTGTGGCATATTTTATATAGAGAGGTGATGAGATTGTAAATATCATTAGAGGTCTTGGAGATAACCTTGAAGAGACTATTGTAGTTCAAAAGGTATTAAGGTCTCTATCCCTCAATTTTGATCCAAAAGTATTTGTTATAGAATAAATTCATGATCTTACTCAGTTGAAGATGGAAAAATTACATGGCACCATTATTACCTATGATATGAGAGTAAATTATGGTATACCACCAAAGAAGGAAACAAATTTGAATACTAAAATTAAGACAAAGAAGAAGTTCCAAGGTAAGAAACCCAAGGATGATGACATTTTTGATATTGATGAGGATAAACTAATTTCTTTGTTTACAAGGAAATTAAAAATAGGTTTAGACAAGTATAAGGGTAAACTACCCTTCAAATTATTTAATTGTGGAAAGATAGGAAATTTTCTAGAAATTGCCCTCATAAGCATGATGATGAAGAACATGGTGAACATGAAGATGAAGACAAGAAAACATATAGGAAGAAAAGGTTCAAAAAGTATAATAATAAAAAGTCCTTAGAGAACAAGAAGAGTCTCTACACCAATAAAGATTGTAGATTATTAGATGAGATTAAAGACAATGACTTAGATTAAGATCATGAAGATGATGGTCATGTTGAAGATGAAGCTCTTTTCATTGTTGAGGAAGGAAGTTGTTCACATTAAAAGGAGTCTACTTGGAGTGATTTAGATGATGATAAAGATGAGGTGGAATATGAGACTAAATTGATGATTGCTCTTGAATAATTGAATATTGAGAAGAAGATTAAAAATATTAAGTCACAAATCAAGGACTATGGGGAAAAATTCAATTTATTTGAAGCAAGAATGAATGAAGATGCCAAGGAGCATGAAGATATGATCAAGCATCTTTGTTATGAATTGGAAATCTTATCTACAAGTCTGAAAGCTAAAGATAATGAATATTAAAGGTAAGTAAGTGAAAATGAATCTTTGAAAACTAAGTTAGAGAAGACATCTAGTAAGGTAAAGTCATTTGTGAGGTTTGAAAAGACTTCAAGTGATCTAGACAATGTTCTAAATGATCACAAGCATGTAAGTGATAGAACTGATCTTGGATACAAAGAAGAACTAGAGAATGCAAATCATGACAAGATGAAGACTAATGTAAATAAGGACATTAATACTTTTAATCCAAATCATCAGATAAGGAATGAAGGTGTTGATAGAATGAAGATAAATTAGATTAGACAACCAAATGCCATGAGGTATGCAAGTTTCAATGGTCACTATTACACATGTAATCAATTTAGACATAGAGATAGAGAATGCAAAAGACCTATTAGAAATGATTTTTCATGGAACTATAATGGGGGTCATTATTCAAAAGGTGTGAACAAATTTAAGTGCTTTAATTATCTTGATGAGGGACACTTTGCTAAGAAGTGTCCAAATAAGGTTAGGCAAGGTGAGTCTTCTTCAAAAGGAAGAGTTTATTTTGGTTGTTATGACATAGGACACATTTCAATATTTTTTACATATTAGATATGGAAAGATGAGTTCACTTTAATAAATATGGTCGAATAAAACTATGAACATATAGGCTACATTTCTAGGTTCTCTAAGCAAAGGCCTACAAAATAGAATAAGTTTAATCATGCTTCTAAAATGAAAAATGGAAGGAAATTTAATTAATATAAACCAAAACTGGTAAGTGTGATTCATGATAAATCTACTTGTCCAAGTAATATATTGGCTATGGTGGAGAATGCTACATAAGTTAAATAATGCTAAGGGCTCTCATTGTCTGCTCATGTTGTGAATAAAGAGACCAAGCTCAAGGAGAAGACTAAGGTACTAGTTGAGGCTAGTTTTTAGATGTGTATGGATCCAAGTGAACATCCTACCATTGATAATCATGTATCATGCAAATAAAATTGAATTCTAGTTCCTATTTATGAGGTTTCTAAATGCAAGGTGGATTCTTTAGATGAAAAAATATGTCATGAATCTATGTTGTCTCCATGTATTATCAATTCAATCCTAGAAGAAAAGGAAAATATTGTAGTGGATGAGCATGTTGCTTCTCTTAAACCTAAGAAGAAGATGAATAACTAAAATTATTAGATAACCAAGGAGGATAAGGAATATGAAGAGTTATGGGAAACTACTAGTTTCACATTTTTATAGGATATTGTGAAGTAATGTGTCTCTCTCTATGCTTCTTAAGAGACTCTATTCAATGGAGAAACAAGTGTTACTATGTATGTAGTGTCTGTAAGGTTAGAATGGGTGTTTTCAGGTGGCCTAATGAGATTTATGCAATTAGTTTTATGCTTATAAAGGTTTGTGCACTTCTTTGTGATGTGTTCTAGGTAGTTTTGTGTCTTGATGATCCTATTTGTGCCAATTGAATATTTTTGAGCACTCTCAATTTTCTCAGTTTTGGCTCAAGGACAAGCAAGCCTAAAATGGGTTATATAATGTATGGATTCCCAAAGATATGAAATTTCAAATCTTGGTCCAGAAGTGTGTAATGTTTGTCTCTAGGTGTACAAGAATTTTTAGAGATGGACATTGACCAAAAGGAGGTTTATTGACTTTATTTATTTTGAGATTCTAGTGTTTTGAGTTATGATAGAAAATTGGTTTGAATTACGAGTTGATTTATGAGGCATATTAATATATTGAATGGTCCAAATTATTTTTCAAATCAATCTTCATAGATATCTAAATATTTATGAATTTTAAATTATTCATGTTTTTGTCAAGATGGAGGCCTATTTAGCTAGTAGGTTTCTGAAGGAAGTATGTTGCAGAGGATGAGATATGTGATGGGAATTGGTTTTCTTAATTTATAATATAAGAGTGCTTTAGATATTAATTTTTAGGTCTTGATAGTGTGTCTACTAAAATTTGTGAGATCTGTAATCTCTAAGTAGGGCTGTAAGGAGACTAGACAAGCCTTGAAAGAAGAAGAGTGCTTTGTATTCAGTTTATTCAAAATAAAAAGGTATGAATATTTCAAGGATAGTTTTTAGGTTGTATTAGATCATGTTTCCTATTTGGTGAGTGGCATGAATTTTCTTGGTGGTCCTTGAGGTGGTTTGGGAGAGAAGGCTTGTAAACCTATATATTGTTTCTTCATGGTGTGTGAAAATATGAAGATGCTTAGGAGGTGATATATCTTAGGGGGAGTCCCTCTTAGATGTTTCTTGACATGTTTCATCATATTTTATTACTTTTGTGTATTATTTCTTCATTGGTTGAAGAAGAGTATTGCTATGGAGTAAGAGGCGATTGTCAAGGCAAGAAGAAGTAATCTCAAGGTAAGGGGGAGTTTTTATTATCTTTCTAAGATGGTATTATTATTTTGGTAGTATTTTTAGGTCCTTAGGATTAATTTTTTCCCACTTTTTTGATTTTTTAAAATGGGGAGAAAGTTCCTATTGTGGGAGTGCTTGAAGAGACATAAGGAAGGTGAGTTATATATTGCTATATGATGGTTGTTGACATCAATGAAAAAGGGGGAGATTATTTAAGAGGTGTAAATTATGTTATAGTGATGTCATAGAGGTGTCCAAGTGAGTGGATGAAGTTTCTTAATAGTCTAATAAATAATGAGTAAGTGTGTAATATGCTTTTCATAGTATGCTTAAAGTATTCTAGGTTGATATTCAGTCTTGCATGGTTTGAGATGATTAGGGATGAGTATTAAGTATTGATAATATTAAATGGGTATTATTAGTGGTTAAGTATTATTGGAGAGCTTGTGTGCATGATTGGAATTCACATAGTTCTTCATTTTGTTCATTTAGGCATAAATGGGTCTATGGCAAAATAATTTGATAAGAATTTTGATGGTGTTATATCTCACACATGTGAAGGTTTAAGGAGTATCTTGGAATATGGATGAATTATCTTATTTAAGATGATCATATGATTCAAATATTAGAACATTTAATTAAGCATAGTAAAAGTTATGTGAGTATAAAGTTGTCCTCTCAAAAAAAAAGTGCACTAAGTTCCAACACTTAGTCAATTTGCAAGGGCAGATTTAATGTTAATTGTATCAAAGATCGATGCCAAAAAATCAATCTGAGCCCAACTACATTAATTGTCTAAGTACAAGAAATATTCAAACAAGAAGTTTAGTGATGGCATATCTTGTACAAGTGGACATTTCAGGAAGAAATTGTCATATGGGTTTGTTTAGTATTTTGCTTAGTTTATATGGTTAAAATTTAAGAACATGCGAGTGAGTGAGGTAAAAGATATGACTATGAAAATTTGTCATTCCAAGTAGATAGCAATGGTCCCTATACTTTGTCTATTTTACATGATTTTAAAGATTGGGACTAGATGGAGATCTAATGGCTCATGGGTGATCATACAGTGAAGATCTATGGTGCATGTTAGTCAAATGAGTCAATTTTTTGTTGGTTAATGAAGTTAAAGATTGAGCTTCATAAAAAATTATCAATGGAGTGTGTTTATTCCAAGGTTCAGGAAGCAACAAAATAAGGACAAGTGTTCAAAGTTTAATGTTGAATAGAGGTAAAGATCTAGATTCTTCTAAGATCTAATGATGAGTATATGTTCATATATATATATATATATGAACATATACTCATCATTAGATCTTAGAAGAATCTAGATCTTTACCTCTATTCAACATTAAACTTTGAACACTTGTCCTTATTTTGTTGCTTCCTGAACCTGGGAACAAACACACTCCATTGATAATTTTTTATGAAGCTCAATCTTTAACTTCATTAACCAACAAAAAATTGACTCATTTGACTAACATGCACCATAGATCTTCACTGTATGATCACCCATGAGCCATTAGATTATATATATATATATATATATATATATATATATATATCATGAATATTTAGTTAGATTATTTCAAGGTGTCCAATGTTTAACATATATAAAGGCTGAGCTACATATAGGAGATCAATGGAGTGCATTAAGATAAATAATGAAGATGAAGATCCAATGATGAGAGATGAAAGGTAAAGGTTGAGTTATTTATAATAAAGATCAATGGTTCATTTTTAATCTAAGATATGAGGACATGAGATGAGAACAAGGTGTTCAATGTTTAACTATGACCATTTGAATTCAAATATTTGAATTTATTAAAAGAAAGACTAGTGTATAGGTTTTCGGCCATATATTCTGATACAGGTAGAATTTGCTCATGGTGTAAAAAGTTAATTTATAGAGGAATCTAAGTCACATATATCAATATATATTTAAATACTTTTAAGTGTGTACAGTCAAATTTGTGAGGGTTCAATGTTGATTGTGTGTTCATGTGTGTTTTGCAAGTCATTTGAGAAGATTGTTCGAGCTTATTTTGATGTTGTTTCTATGTTTCATGATGACTTAGCTATTGAAAGGTATTGTAGGCTCCATGTCAATGATTTGTGTGGTATTTGGAGTTGTGATCAATCCATCTTAATTATGAAAAAATCCTAAAAAGTTGACTATGTGTTCGTTCATAATGTTATTATTTACAAGTTCAATGTTTGAGTTGATTGAGCATACTTAGAAGAGTGTAATGGTAACTATGATCTTTTGAGGATGTATAAGGGGGAATAAGGAGTGGACCCATGTATTTTTAAGTGGTATTTTGTTCTTTTTTTACTTGATGAAGTGTTAAATGTTTGAATAGGTCTCCATGAGACCCATAAGAGCTACAAGGGCCTAATTGAAAGGTGTAGCTATGTAAGGGTGACCCATAGATACTACAGCTGACCTAAGAAGATTGTTTTGAACGATGTCTTAATGTGAGAGATGAATTAAGTGTTAAGACATGCCTAATGTCTGACCAAGTTGTTGATAATCATGTATGCTCTATAAATAGTGAAACCAAATATGATGGTTCTGGATGTGAGAGAGGCTTGTGTGTGTGTTTTAGAGTAAAGGATTGAGAGCAAAAGGAGATTAAGTGTGCCTAGTAGATGGTTTGTTGGATAGAGAAAATTAATTTTTGTGTGTATGACCATTTGGTCATGTTGTTGATGTGGTGATAGAGTTGTTACTGAGGGGTGAATAGTGATCCAAAAGGTGGCTTTGGATTCATTGAGTGTGCAGAGTTGAAGAGATCTGATATACTTTGTATCCCCATCATATTGGTAGGTAATCAATGTTCTAAGATATTTTTTATTCATAGGTGTTGTTTTGGCTTCTCAACATCTAGTGGGTTACAACCTCCTTATAAGATGAAACTTGTTAAAGGTCTAGTTGTTGTGTTAGCTTAGCTAGACAGGAGTAGTAGCTCCTTATAGGATTATAGTCTCACTAAAATAAGGGATCATAGTTATTTGAAAAATTAGAGTTGGTCTAAATTGGTTCTTGTTATTATAGGATAGTAGTCTAATTACAATTTCTATGGGTTTTTTCCCCAAGAGGGTTTCCCACATATGTCATGTGTTATGTACTTAATCTTGAATTATTTTTCTTGTTCATTGTTATGAATAATGTGTA